>OMLP01018403.1:0-13654 GCA_900302685.1 Spondyliosoma cantharus
TGAAGACCTGTGCTGGCTGCACAAGTCTAATTTAAGGCTCTCACAAATAAATAGTATGGGTATATTGTACATTTTCTGAATCATCAGAGTGCCTTGAGTATAAAGTTGTTGAGTTTTGTGTCCCTGGTGTTCTTTCATGCCACAGGGTTAAAAGAAAGCATACAGTTTAGGCGGAAATTGTGAGAAAATGTGTGTTATTTCTGGTTTAAAGAAGTCGTGTGACCTCTGTGTTTGTCAGACAGATTCAGTACTGGGCTTAAATGAAAGCCTAAAAGGTCCCCTTTCCAACGATACCAAGCACCATATTATAGAATATTGACAATATCCCTACCATGAGCCTAAACCAGATATACACCAGATTTCAAAACGCAATTTATCTTAGGGGGTTAGTAACTTCATGAGCTGAAAAAAAGTGATTTTGCTACCACCCCTGCACTGCTATCGTGATTTTTCTAGTACTAGGGGTGTATACCTTGCCAAAAATCACTATGAGACTTTGTCCCCCCAGATGATACCGATGTGCCCAAATTTGGGGCCCTGGCTCATGGACTATAATGGGTATATCAAACAAGCCCATTGAGGCAATGTGATTGCGATTTTGGGCTATATAAATAAAATTGATTTGATTTGACTTGATTTGGGTAAATGTACTCTTTTACAGTTTACCACAGTTCACATTCAATTTCAGTCCTGTTCTGTTCTAAATTTGGGGTTTGTAATCTTGTGAGTCTGATAACATCTACCTGAAGACCAAGGAGTCCTGACTGTCATTGACCATAGACCATTACCAGACCTAAACCCCATGGAACATTTATGGAGAATCTTGACTGAGAAGCCCAGCAGTCTGTAACCCTTTTCACACAGAGATTCTGCATTGATGCCGCAAATTAGTTGCGCCTTTACACCGCCTTTGTTTGTTCACACTGAACCGAGCTATGTCTGGGTAAAGCAGCTTCAGTGTGTCATTTCATACAGCATTCTGGCGTTGTGGAACCAAAAGTGCTTGACAGCACAGATGCGATCCATGTGGGTTTTTTTTTTTTTTTTTTTTTTTTTTAACATTTTCCCGTTTCCCACCTGTAAATCTAAACATGTATCCAGGTGGTTACAAATGGTGATTACGTAATTATGTAATTTAGAGCAAAAAACGTAACTGTCCCTTTCCAGGATGCATGGTGGGTTTATATAATCATAAACATACATGTTTAGATTTACAGGTAGAAATCAGGGGAAACATGTTGAAAAAATAAAACACACAGCTGTCATGCCAAGTAAGATAGTGTGATCCAAACTCATTCCACTGCAGCTGGTAAGCGGTAGTACAGCTGTACATAGTTTAGAATATATATATAAATGTATATGTATATGACACCTATTACATGTGATGCACATAAGTCATTGAAGTTAAGGCTCAACTCCAAACCAGACGTTTCAGGCAGCAGTTTAGCAGAGTAACCCTTTTTAGCTTTTTCGCTTTGCAGACCTTTCATATTCACAAAAATGCTACGTAACACAATAAAGGAAAGGCAATAACCCAAAAAGCAGAATATGATCTCTTTAAATTCAAGGACTTTTTTCACAGATTGAGCTTTTCACATTAATTGTTGAGCTGATATTATCATTTGTAAAGAAATACATAGTATAACATTTTAAACAATGCAAAAAAGAGGTACTTTGACTCAAAGTTTGACCCGACTGTTTTTGATCAATTTGACTTTATATTTTGTTATTTTAATAATGTATTATTGGTTAAATAGTCGCTTTAATGAGCTCTAATAGTGAAAACATTATCACTTCTCAAAGAAAAAGTGTGAATAAGAGGCTCTACATCACAGAAAATAAAAATCATCTATTTGAACTGTATCATTTTAATGTTAGTTTCTGTTTTCAATTAAAATACTTTCCATAGATTTAAAAACAACCTTATATAGGCACCTTTAGATATATCCACTGTAGTATGGTCTAACATTGACCACATGTTGTTATCAGGTTAATAACTGTAATAATTCAGTACTCTGACCAGATAATATTTGCTCGTATGATGCTTCCTTCACCTCATAAGATTGAAATCTACTCAGTCAGCAGTGACATACGAGTAGCATTTAGATGAATAAAGGCAGGATGATGATATTTGATCCAGCTGATAAATGTTTTGATACCCCTATTCTATCTTACAACACTGTTTTCTCACAAATGCCTTTTATTAGATGACCTCCTCCAGTGAAATCCAACAATCAGAAATTATATTGACTGCTGCCCTCTAGTGGTGAAAAAGACACACTGCAGAGTTTGACAAAAAGATGCAAACGCCAGCTTTCATCATTTATTCAGAGCATTTATATACAGCAAGCTGGAGTCTGTACATAGAACAATAATTATTAATGCATGAAAAACACAAAAAGGCAAACATAATTCACTTAGGAATACATTTATATTTCATATTTTAATATTTATAAGCAGATCTTTCATGATAACTTGCTGATGTCCAGTTGGGATGCAGCAGCACATGTGTCACATTCAATAGAGACTGTAGCCTGATTGCTGTGATCTAAACTGAAGTCTGTTACTTTGAATATGTTCTCACGGAAAGGTTAATTTAGTTCCTACATGAACACAGTCTGACTCTGAGTGCCTCATCTCTCCTGGAGGTAGTGGATGAGCACTTCCTCTGAGCTCATGAAGTGACCAGTCTTGCTGAGCTCCTGCAACTGTAGTCTCTGAATGCCTGTGCACACACACACACACACACACACACACGTTTGAAATATAGCACAAAGCTAACATCACAGTGTTATACCCATCGGTCTCAGTACATGTTTTTACAGTGTTCAATATTTCTTGTAACATACCTATTATGCATAAGTCAAAGCACTTACTATTTCCTACAAAACATATTGACTTTTTATAATGGCTTCTGGTGGACCTGCACAGTGTTACATTGGAATACCTGTCACATTAATGTATATAAAAAGCAAAAAAGGTGGCTATTGTGCCGCATCAAATAGTAAACAAAGGAGAAGAACAGGCTGTCCACACACTGAACTTTGCAATCTTATTTTACATATTGCATATACTTCATTGTTTTTGATCATTTATGAAAGGTCCACATTAAATATATTTAAGACCTGTCTTGTGTTGTGGGAAATGCATTGTCCAGTAACTTTTTTTTTTTACACAACAGACACATTATGCAGTTGAAGAAATGTAAAGTAGTATTTAGTGTTAGTTACCTGTCACCCAATATCCAATGAGCTACTTGAAGACCCTTTCTGCATTGTTCTACCTGATTTGCCATTGTTTGTCTATTATCATTAATTAAGAATTGATCTACTGATGACAAAATGTGCATTTTTCTTAAATCACAGAATTACTTCAGAACAAGTAGACGTATAAACAGTCTAGCAACAGATGGCTGTTTAAACAACCGACAGACACAGAACAATAATGTTAGTCCATAATTCACTATTATTTAGCTCTGGGTTGAAATGACTGTCCCTTTAGTGGCTACATGCTCCACTATGTTTGCCAACTAGTCTCCAACTGAATCTGTGTGCTGTTTACTCCTGAGAATGTAGTGTACAGTAGGTTTATCTGAGATTTTCACTGAAAACAGCTGCCTGCTGTGGGTGAGAGCAGTCAGACTCAACAGTTGTCAGTGCTGTAGCTTTAAGAGGCAGAAAAGTTCAGTAGAGCTGCAGAGCTTTATACTAACTCTGTGGGTTTGTCATTACAAGCATCACTCGTAACAGACAGAGTAAATCTTACTGTACCTCTGAGCACTGCATACCAGCCCTGCAGACTCTGCTTCAACACATGCCTGTCATCCTCTGACACAAACCTCCTGCCATCTAAAGACAACAGCAGAAAACAGGGTTAAACTGATAATTTTGGTGAATACCAGAAGAATTTATCAGTTAACACTAAATCTTTCATGTTAGAGTTTGAGCAGATGAACAGAGTTGTCTTTCAGAATCATGTATGCAAGAAAAAGGCCTATATCAGCAATTTTGACATTTACAATATTAAGGAGGTAATGGTACAAGCTCAGAAATATATTTTTTTTTTTCATATGAATAAACAAGCTGCTCTCAGAGGAAAATAAGGTCCCAGAACACTGTTTGAAGCTAGAAAGGTGACAGGGTCTGCCAAATATAAACAAAGTAAAACTCTATGAAATTGTGTTGTGTTAATTTACTATATTCAGTCATGAATATGATCTTTCTGATGTGTGTGTGTGTGTGTGCGTGTGCGTGTGCGTGTGTGCGCGCGCACGAGTCTGGGTAGATTTTCTGCCATACTGGAGACATGTTTGACAGCCTCATCCAACAATGTGGCAGAGAGCCTGTCAACATGTGGTGGAAACATATGAAACAGTGCAGACTATACTGTGAAAATGAAGAAAAATAAAAAAATTTTACTGACGAAAAACATAATGGAACAACCAAAGTACAGTTTCAGCCATCTAACTATAAACTATACTAGTGACTTGGGGAAATGCATTATAACAAACTACATACATTCATCCATCCATACATTCATGCCTTTTCAAATAAACAGTCACACCAGCTGGTATCAATACTGTTGATAAAAAGTTAAATCCAAACTAACTATAGCTTAATGTAATATTTCTCAGTGGTTTAACAGCAATGTCATGCTCAGCTGGTGCAACATAATTGCCCTTCATAATTGTACAAACTGATACATTTAGATAAGATTTTGAAATGTGACTGTATGGAGGATGATACATGTACACATGATTGATTGATTCACATTAATTGAGTTCAGTTCTTCTGTTTTTAATGAAAGTGACAGCAGGAAGTCCCTTTTATGGTCAAACTCACATTTTCCCTTCAAGTACATCATGGACTGAGGACCCCAGTGGATGTTTAGCTAAAGGGAAAGAGACAACAACAATTTGCTTTGGTAAGTGGTTGTCATACAGAGAATCAATGGAAAAGTGAGTAGTAGTTGTAATTTACCTTCTGTGTATGACAGGAGTCGGCAAACAGGGAGATGACTAAAGTACATGTCCAGAAAACTGTGACTTTTATCCTCTGGAACAAGAATATGCAAAAACATAAATAATTTACTCTTTGGTTGCTCATTTCACTCATTCTCTGTCCTGACTCCATGGTGATGGAATAAATACAGAGTCACTAGCCCTTTTCACATAGAGACATTTTCACACAGACGCATTATCTCTGCAGTGGAGGTTCGCCAATTATCCGCCTTTGTTTGTTTGTACAACACAAAGCAGCTCCGGCGTAGAGACAAATCACTGTGTAATTCACACAGCAAGTCTGCGCTGTGGATCCAAAAGAGGCGTGATGGTACATGTCACATCTGTGTGTTTTTTTCAACGCGTTTCCCCCGGTGTCTACCTAATCTAAACACGTACCTGCTGAATGCTTGTAATCATATGGATGTTGTTATAATGTGTTGTGATTGAGATACTGACCCACCATGAATCCTGGAAAGTGACAAAGTTACATTTTTCGCTTTAAATCACATAATTACATAATCGCCGTCAGTAAACAGGATGCTGTCTGACTCTGTCACTTGCGGGGAGGGAGGATGTTATCTGAGGGAAAGTTCACTTAAGTCTTGGTTGGGAGGGCTGACCATTGCAGTGATATTTTTCAAGACCCTTACTATAACAACAACACAATAGTGGAAGGAACCAAACAGTTTTTTTTTCCAGGGACAGACCCAGCCAATCAGAGCCAGCACAGGATCCCCGCATTCAAAGGGCAGTGTGAATGGGGCTACTGCATTTCTTCTCAACACTCCTTGTTAGCACTTTATTTATATTTCATATCAACAAAAAAAAAAGAAAAAACTCTTAGCACATATGTAGCAGTGAAAATACTTTAAGGTATTTGTTTAAAAGGGATATAGTACCAATTATGGATGATATCTTGCTCCCACATGGTTTAAGTGGATATACTGGAAGTCACTTTGGACAAAATGTGTTGGCAAAATGTATTGAATATTATATTGAGAAGCTGCATTTTAGTGTCAGACATCCAGTTTATACACACAGGCAAACGTAATGTGTCATCATGCTAAGATAAAGTCTTGGGTAACTTTATTGTTAACAAACCTTACTTTATAAACGCTTCATTAAGCAACTGTTTATCTTTGAGTTGTAACTGATGTTTTTAATACTTTGTAAATGGTTGATAAATACTGTGTTGTTGTGTGGTTGATCTACATTGGATCATCTATAAACATTATTTGGCTGACCATTATAAAGTTGCTACTGATGACTGACTTAACAATGAAAAAAATAATAAATGGTTTATAAAGATTTCATTGTTAACAGTGACATAACTGTTAATCAGCTATAAATGTACCATTTAGTAATGATGGTTATTGTAAGTGTTACCCCACTTGTCAGTATAACACAATGTTGTTCAGTAGCCGCACAAACCACAGCCTCCAAAGTGAGAGCATGAATAAAGTCAACATATCTCTATCTCTAAACCACAGAAAAAAATAAAATAAAATCAATATGTGTATATAATGTAATTCTTAATAAAATAAAATCTTTTTATCCTTGTGTGTGCTGGAATATTGATTTTTTAATTTGGTCCACTTTGGTTTACCCTGCACCAGCTGCACCAGGAGAAAAGCGGTGCTGATCACAGGGTATCTCCTGTTTTTTAGATCCCTCTAAAACAGTTTGAACAAAACTGAACACACACACAAAGGAATCATTACGGGGCTTGTGTATTAGACTAAGATAAAGACTTAGATAAAGTATAGGGCTGTGTCCCAGATCTCTCTTTACATAGTGCACTACATTTGCTGTTGGTCATTTCAGTCAAGGGTCCAAATTATGTGCCCAAATATATTCACTACATAGTGTCTTATTATGTAATCGAATGAAAAAAGTACTTTTTGCTACCACAAGGAAATGTTGCGTGTCTGCTATATGAGGACTAGTGGATGAGCAACCAGAAGGGTGATCTCAGACATAGCCCTCATACTTCTATATTTCTGGTATTTAAAAAGTACAAATAACTCTGAGGACAACACAATTATTAGAGGCTTTCATATGCCTGTTAAAAATTCTACTTTTTAGCCTTGATTTGACACTGTCATTTGTTTGAGATAATGTTAATGTCTGTTCATGTTTAGAAATTTACAGTGTAAAATAATGATGGTGTTGGTGCTACCATAATGATGGTAGTTGTGGAAGCTTGCATCAGCATCATTATTTTCTGATTTGTAAAGCCCTAATAGCTACTTTCTGTGTGTTAAAAAAAGTTATTTTTAAAGATTGCTATCAGTTACATATTTGGGTGTAATATCAAAACCGTAGTTAATAAAGTAAAATTCAAGTATATGGGGGTAAGTATTTTAGAGAATGAGCATTTGTATACAAGTAAATTAAGTTATTTTAAATGTAATTATTGTGTCATGAGTATTTGAAAAAAACAGATAGATTTATATGAACAAATAAATACGAGTCGAGTTTTCGTCAGTAAATTGGACAATTTTACACAAATGAAATCAAACAAATAAAAATACATTTCAAATGTAAATTGTGGAATTATTCATGAAAATAACTTGTAAAATAACAATAAACGCTGGAAAAAGCAGACATATCAAAATTAACAGTTTTGAAGGAAAAAGCTCAGATTAGATTTCATGTAAAAACAACACTGAAAACATGCACTTGTTTCGACTCACCATATCTACTGCAGTGAGCGCAGTCTGTCCAGTCAGCATGTGTGTGTATGATTCAGACCAATGTTCCAGGCTGCTTATATGCCCTATCCGCAGCAGTAACGGGTTCGATCCTGCACCCCGTGAGGCCTGGCAGGACTCCTGTTTACTAGAGGCTAAAAAACAGCACAAAAACACAGGCAGACGTCACAACCGTGATCTGCAGTGAGGAACATCAATAGTATGGACCTGCTGTGTGGTTCAAGTACAAGTCGTGTGTTTTGTATTTGTATGTGTGATGTTGTCCAAGTGAGTAAGAAACAGAGGTATTTTATGTTGCTGCTGTTTTTTTTTTAAATTTCCATTAATGGTTTGCCAATATCAGGGAAATGACCTCATTTCTGAAAGCCCTGAGCATCATTGATTACTTTCATAGGACTCCACATTTTAATGACCTGGATTTGGTAAAACACTGACTATCTATAGATATGAAGCAAAATAAATAGATGTGTCCACATGGATGGAATGGGGACAGCTGTAGCTCAGTGGGTAGAGCAGGTCGGCAAGTGATTGGAAGGTTGCTGGGACAGGGTCGAGGTCATCATCCTCTGGAGTAAACAGAGGGAGAGAAACCCGTTTCCCCTTCCTAACAACGGATGCCCAATAGGGAGAGTGAGCATGGCCCATCTCATTGTGTAGTGGTTTCAGAACTAGTGCCCTGTATCTGAAAGGGAGGACTTAATACCTTTGCTCATTTGTCTGAGTCATTAGGCCTTCCACAGAAGTCAGACCCCCTTCCCCTGAGAGAAGAGGATGAAAGAGCTCAAGTCAAATATAACACAGAGTGATGAGATCGTACCACCCACAGTATATATGATCACCTATTTACAAACAGGTGATGTAAAACATGAAGTGTCTGACAAAGATATATTCTATGTAAGCCATAAGTCCAGCACACCATTTGATTGTACACCACCAGATATATCATTGGTTCTACCTCCTGAGCTAGAAAGTCATCCCACAATCAGTGATATTCAACCATTAATACCCGGGTGTCTTGATAGTGGCGATTGTGTGATCAATGTGGACACCACTCCTCTGGTGTGTCTACAGCACAATAATTCTCTTGTTTTATTATAGTGGCGATACACTACATACAGCCCCCACTTGTATCAGACAGGACACCAGGACTATCCGATTTAAATAAACTTTATGGTCTCTCTTTAGACGCAAGTGCTTTTGGATGTGTAGAACAACCAAACATTGAGGCATGCAGGCTAGATGGTGTCTGTAACCCATGGAACGATAGATTTGACCAATTGACTGACATAATGAATAGCAAATTTGAGGAATTAAAATGGTATCACAAAGATTTAGAGAAATCTATGAGAAAAATAGCTGTTAAAAAACAAAAACGCATAAAAAATAGTCCGACAGCCAAGTAGATCTGCTGCGCTGCATAGATGTGTTCATGCAAGTGACGATCAGAATTTTAGGAATCCGGCTGAGAATCAAGCACCAGTTTACTCTTTACTTGACAAAATGACCCGTGCCAATCACTAGTGAAGGTGTTTGTGGTAGGTATTTTCGGTTTGCACAAAAGAATGATTTGCCATATGGTGATGATGAAAAAATGGATAGATAGCATAAAGTGCAGACTAAACAAGTCAATGCTTTGAAAAAACGTGAACATCATATGACTTTCACCCGAGTGCGTTCTGCTCCTGTTGCTAATATTATTGCTACTGCGACTTGTGCTGCTGCTACTGATGTGTATATTGACATAGTTGTTGCTGCTGCTGTTGACGTTAGTGATGGTAATGTTAGTATGGGGACTGCTGCCACTGACAATGGATATGTAGGCTATGCCATTCAGGTGGACTGCATTGGTACCAAGGGTGGTAGAACACTGCAGCGATGATGGTAGAGGGGTGAAGAGAGGATGTGGCAGATACAAGTCAGGGATAAACCTACTTTTATCACCTATGAACTGTGTCAGCATCTTGATTTTAGAGACATTAGTCTTGATAATCCTGAGTTGGTGCCCATGAGAATCTGAGATAGGCTGTCTGGTGTAATTGATTGCATTAGATGGGACGCATACAGGTAGTATTTTAAATGCGGTACTGAGAATTCCATCCCTGGCCAATGATGTGCAGGCTATTTTGAACACCGACAACCAATACAATGCAGATTTGTTCATAGAATAAATTTCACAAGTTTTGCAGAGTTATGACACATCTATGTCTGACGATGAATTGGAATTCATAGTTACAGTAGTACAAAATAAAAGCGGCGGAGATCGTTGCAGATTGGGCCAAATACCTTAGGATGAGATTTTGTCAGAGAAAGGATCGACCCCAACCCCAACAACAGTTGAAACAACACTTTGTGTCTCAGTCTCTGTCTTGCATTTTTAATACAAAGACACTATGTATGATCAATTGGTGTATGCAAAAACATACATAGGAAAGTTGTGTAGACGTGATGTGGCAAAGACACGGTATCACAATGGCAAACATGAGGCAAATTTTGTGTGTGTAAAAGACACTGATGGAAACTTTTTCTTTTATGAATCAAATTGTGTTCTGACATTTGGGGAGCACTACAGAAACCCCAAATTTAGGGGATATACATTCATAGCACATAACGCATCAGGGTTTGACAACGACATACTGCTGGAATACTTTGTCAAACAAGGAATTACCCCTGATTTGATGATGAGAGCCAGCAGGGTCATTCTACTGTATGAAAACATACCAAAAGAGTTGGATAGATTATTTCAGCTTTCTGCCTATGAGCTTATCGAAAATACCAGCAGCCTTAATATTTGAGGATATGATGAAAGGTTATTTACCCCACAAGTTCAACACCTTGGGGAACGAAAAATATGTAGGTGCAGGAATAACCTCAATAAAATCAGCTGTTTTGCCATCTGAAAGACAATAGGTGATCGCACCTGAGAGTGGGACAAATCTGATGATTGAGTCACCAATTATTAAGAGTTCTGTTTTTTCAGTTCCTAGGTAATCATTGTAAACTGCTAGTTTCGGGTTGAGAACCTTGGGAGACCTTGATGAGATGGGAGAGCACAGGGGGCATGGCCGGTGATTACCTTGTCTGCGGTTTGTGTGGGGGGAAGTGCCGAGACAACAGGTGGTCTGGATGAGGTGGAAAGGGGGTCGTCCACAGCCAGCGGCGGAGAGGGGGACAGTCCAGCAGGCACCGCAGGAGGACGCCATGTGGACCGCAGGGGTGAAAGACGGGGTCGTTTCCAGCCCGGAGATGGCGGTGGAGGGGATGTTGAGCCCGAAAGTGAGGAAACAGATGAAGTGGGACTTGAAGAAAATTAGCAAATGTACATAATACAGTAAACTGGATACCCATAGCTGGAACAATAGCTATCATATATTCAAATGAGGAGAACCAGAGAGATCAAGAAAAATAATAATAATAGTAGATAAGGAGGTTAACATGTAGTCCTCCTTAATGTAACAAGTGAAGCAGAAATATGAAAGACCACAGCATAGTCATTCTTGTACACTCATTTCACACTACAGGAGAGACAGTCTACTTACAGTTCCTGTTCACAAAGTCAGTGGCTGTCCTGAAACTTGTGAAATGTCACATCTGGCATGGTGATTTTGAGAGATGCTGGGTATAAGAGACCAAACTTCACATTTCTGAAGGACTGCTTGACTGTGCCGAACACAGCTCACTTAATGGGCCACAGAAGAATCCATAGAATAACAGCTTCTGGTTTACAGTGAACATAAAGTCCCTGAAATTATTGGCCCAGTATTAGAAAATGTGTATTATCAGATATTTATTGTATCAGAGACATTTTAGCCTCTAAATATCGATGACAATACAAAGACAAATTGCTTTCAGGAACTGAACAAGCACAGTATCTACACACTGATATAGTAGGTAACGGTATGCACATTTACAGTCGGTTTGCAATCCACCAATAAACACAGACAAGAAGAAGATCCATGAACAAGAACAGCATGCAATGCTTTGTTCTGCAGGGGTTAAGAGAGAAAGGGAAAGGAAAAGAACGAAAAGGTCTACAAGTTTAAACAGAACAAATCTTCTAAAACCTACACTAGCTAAATTTTGACAATGTGACGAAGACCTTGTTCATGTGTCGCTGTTATCCTGCAACAGTCGTGTTGTTTTTAGGCGATGCTGACAACCGACCTATCCAGTCGCTGACGTATGAGGATGTATTGACATGTTTAATTCTTTATCTCCAGTACCCTAAAAGACAGCGGACGGTAAAACACCAGATGTCATCAATAATACTTTTATTTTGCTTTGAAAACAGGACTATAGTTGAAAACGTTCCACCTGGCTAATACTGGTACATTTACAGAAATATGTATATGGATTATGAAAAATAACAATTTAAGGCACATCGTCCTTATAAATAAAATGAACCCATTCAGGCTTTCAATTATATTTTTAAAGCTTAATCCAATAGTCCCAAATCAGACAATAATAATTGTGACGACAAAAAAACTGAACACAGACAAAGAAATAAATTAAATAACTTAAAGTTTTAACATTTCTCACATTGATTTAAATATACAGTATACTACTGGAACTGTCTGGCACATTTCCTCTGAATGTTGGACGCTCTACAGTTTTAAAAGCCATTAGAACAGCAACACTACTCTTGATAAAATCACAATTACCACTTAAAATTATATACCTCTGAACCCAACTATGTGTATCAGGTATTAACAATAAAACAATGACATCAGAAATTCACTTCCAAACAGGACGTTAAACTTGAAAAAAAAAATCAATAATGTCTATACCTTTCCAAACCTCACACTATGAATTCAAATATCCCTGTTGGGCCAGCTCAAACACAGTCATTTCCTTGTATCCTAACCAGTTCATGTTTTGAAGCATGAAGTATCTCCAGTGTCAGTTTAGTGGGTCTTGTTCTGAAACATGGCTGCGACAATCTGTGTGAGGCAGTGTCCAAACTCATCCAGGACCATGTGCTCAGCCTGGCTAGGGCTCTGGGCCTCCCTCTCAGCCTCCTTGGCCCTGGCCAGCTGACAGCCACACACAGCCTCCACCACAGCAGGACTGATCACTGATACAGGCGATCTGAACACATACAAAGACACACAATTGCATGAGGGGCAAGCCCATTCCTCTTGTGCTAAGGTTACAATGTCCATACTATACGTCAAGGAAGCAGAAGCAGTGGGACATTACCACATCAAATCATAATGAAGTCACCTTCATCCTAAATCTGTCAGGATGGAGGAGCAGGGAAAACTAGAAGTAGGACCCAAGTGCAGATTTACACGGGAGGCAGGATAAGGGAACAAAAGGCGAGCTTTATTTAGCAAAAGCTGAGGTTCAAAAGAAACAAAGGGAACAAGATCAAAACTAGACTACAATAACAAAAGCAAAGTAGCAAATCGGAGAGCCAAACAAGGTGCCAAACAGAAGACAAAGTTCAAATTAAAAGCAAAGTTCAAATCAAAAGGGCAAGATGCAAAAATCAGAACCCAAAGAACACATACCACGGATACCAGAGGGGGGCAAGGCAAGGCAGAGACATGAACCGGGGTTACAGAAACAATGACCGGACAGGGAGTGCAGGGCAGACACAGACTAAATACACAGACACTAATGACACGACAAGGAACAGGTGAGGAGAGAGGAGGGAGAAGGCCAGGTGAGGTAACGAGGGGGGAAAAGCACAGAGGAGAACACTGGCAGACAGAGGGAGACAAACACAGAGACACCGACAAGACTAAAACTAAAGATACAAAACATGACACAGAAAACAGACATGACAGAACCCCCTCTCAATGGCAGCTTCCAGATGCCTCGAAACAGTCCAAGCAGAACCGGGAGGGTGGAGGGGGACCAGGGTCCAGATGAAGAGACCGCCGGCGGAGGTGGCGTGGATGTAGCATGGGCTGGAACCCACCGGCGGAGGTGCCGC
>OMLP01018404.1:0-13649 GCA_900302685.1 Spondyliosoma cantharus
GTTTTTCAGGGCTGCAATTGCCTCTAAGATCCCCGCTGCTCCAGGAGTTTGCACATCGGTGGTTAGCATGCTAGCATCTTCCACTTTTTCCTCGAGACGGTCGGTCTTAATCTGAGCCTTTTTCTGGTGGCCCGAGGTGTTTTTAGGTTGCTTGTTCGACATGTCTTAGATTACAGATACACTTAACTTTAGTTTGATAAAGAAGTGCATTCGCTTTTGACTCAGGATAATTAAATTTGGCCGATCCGCACGGAGAGCTCGAAAATGCGACTGCTCAGCTCCGCGCCATAGCCACTCCCCCCGAAAACGTGTTTTTCATAAAATGGGATCTTTAATTCTCCTGTTTTTATTTTTTTCTTTACATCTTCAAGCTCCATGTTGCACTGAAGCTACACAATCAGTGATGCTGGTAATGCGTTACTAATCTGACTACTTTTTTCAGCAACGAGTAATCTAACGCGTTAATGTTTCCAAACCAGTGATCAGATTAAAGTTACTTATTCAAGTCACTGTGCGTTACTATTATTTTTGTCATTTTCCTTAGTAAAAATATATATTTTCGCTTTCTTCTTGGGTCTCGGGGAGTGATGTCACGTATGCCACAAGTCATGTTTTCAGCATGAGGACACTCACGTGTCACACCATGCAGCGACACAAACACACCTCGGCCTGAGGTTCAGATCGGGTCCGGGCAGAGAATCTAAATTCTATGCTAGTGTGTGCCTCTGTGAACGGAGCAGCTTGAGGTACACAGAGTTACCTGCTGCAGCCTCTGAGCCAGCCAGACTCTGGCCGTCAACATCAACTAAATTTGACGGACAATGACAATTGAGATTATTCGTATAGTAAGTTTATACAATGAAATGGCGCTCACATTAACTAAGTAGACAGAGCCTGGTCTGCCTGGAGAGTTTAAAGTTCCCTTCGGCATTAATAGCAGATGCCGTCCTGTTAGCTCCGCTGCTGCTGGACTCACTTGCGTTGCTAAGTAGTAACGTTAGTGTATGAACACGCGACAGTCCTGCAAATGAATTGCTGTGTGGCCAAATGTCTCTGCATACTGGAGGTAGTTCCCCCCTTTGATGAAATGGAAACTTTACAAGTGTTGCAAGTGACCGTATTGTCGTCTTTTCGCGTGAAATATAACCAAACTTCAGAGCGCTTCTGCCTTGATGCCGCGTTTGCTGTGCTGTGTGTGATGTCATGACGCATTTGCAACGAGCAGAACCGATAAGCTGAACTGTCATGCAGGCATGCTAACGATTCCGAGGAATCGACTCACTTGGCACCGGTTCTGAAGAAGAACCGGTTCTCGATGCACATCCCCACTCATGTCATGATAACAATATATATATCGTACCCATAACCTAGTTTAACTTTTGCAACCTGATATAATAAATCACTAAGTCGAAACTAGCTAATAGTTACCAAGAACTTGGTAGGCCTCAAACTTAATGAAGGATTTACAAATAGTTGTTGCAACTCAATCTTGAACCTCTTTCCAGTTGGACTTGACCTTTCAATCTATCTACTCCCACATCACGTAACTGCCGTACCAGGAATGCATCGGCTGCCGCTGAAATAATGAACCGTGAGTGATTGACCCTTGCATGACCAAGCCATTCCTGAGTGAAGCTTATGGATTTGGCCCTTGCATCTGTCTGACACCGGCTAATGGCAAACAGATTTACAAGGATGAGAAAAAGGAATGTTCTCCCCGTCTTCTGTGTAAATGCCAGGCCCAGCAAACGTCTGTGTCAGATTACCATGGCAGCAGCGATAAGCAGATGTAAAGACCCGTGGGGCTTATTTATTATTGAGGCCAAGCGTGGAAAAAATAGCCAAAGAACTGCAGTAAGGAAAAGCGCTCTGGAGAAAACAACACAGTGTCATGAATATTTGCCCGGACGTTAGGGCCTCTCTTTTTGAGATGATGCACTGGGACAGATATATGGTTCATGCATGTTTTCCTTGACACCAATTTCCACCAATTTCATATTGAAATATATTTCAAGAAATATGCAATATTAACACTGACGGGTACATTTGCACAAGGCACAGAAGCCAACCTTTGAAATGTATCTGAACCTGAGTGCATAATAAATGTGGTTGTCTAGAAGCTGCAGTATGTTGTAGAAATGTCACACACTCTGTCCTATAGGGGTATAACAATATATCATGGCACAACACATTGCAGCACTAAAGCATCAGTGCTTTAAAAAGTACCCAAAAATTGTACTTGAGTAAAAGTAAAGATATCATGTTAAGATATTTCTTAGGTAAAGGTGAAACCCATATGAATAGTACTTGAATAAAGGTCTTATGTATCTGATGTTAAATGTACTTAAGTATCAAAAGTCCAAGTGAAAGTAAATTGTACATGTATCCGATTATTATATCCGATACTCAGCTTTTTTGTGACGATTGGAATCAGTGTTTTTTTTGTTTTGTTTTTTCAATCCAATTTCCAATCCAATTAATTTATTAAAAAGTGTGCTACTCTGGCTCTGATGCAGTCTTCAAAATAGCTAGTAACTAAAGTAACTACATTTTCTACAAACTTGTGGTGGCGTGGAAGTGTACTTGAGTAAATATACTTAGTCATGGTATTCTGCATTCTCTTTTGCCGCGGTAAGGATCATGCTGCCCAAAAAATGTAATATTCTGTATTCACATAATTATATTATTATAACTAGACTAGTGCCAAGTAGAGTGCATACCTCCACCAAGGGCCCAACATTCCCCTTTATTCATTCAAGGATCTGCATCAGGTACCAGCCACCTAAACAGGTTTTTTTTTTTTTAGCAAGATCCATACATTTTTCCCTGAGAAATTAGCAAACATGCCCTATCCCCACAATGCTAAAGAAAGTCTCTTTATCCAGATCCACACCAAAAGTTATTGGGGTCTATAATGGGCTGAGACGAAATTCGTTCAGTAGTTTTTTTCTGAAACTATCGAAAAACTGATCAACCAACAAATGGACACAGGTATTGGCAGAGATAAAAAAAAAAAAAATCCTACACATACAGAGCCAGGAACTCTTTATTCCATCTTCCATTGCACTTAAGTACGCACATTTGGATGCTGGATAGCAGGTGCCTGCAAACAACTTAAATTTATCCATGGAATATTTACTACTGGTTTTAACACTACAGCTGGTATTGTGCTAATGTAGTATATACACAGCGTTGTTGCTGCACTTGTTTTTGTCTTTTTTCATATATCTAAGTGCAGCAGCTGCAAGTCAGTGCTTGTTTAGTGCTGTGTTGTTTTTCTTCTGTCTGTATGTTTTGGTGTCAAGTGGGCTGTCACCACCCATGGGTGTCTGTTATGCCTGGACTATTTCTGTGTTTTCATTGTGCGTGTTGCTTTAATGTTCTTGTTTGTAATATTCTGTTTGTCCACACGGCAAAATATACAACAAACAATATACATTCTAGTGCTAAAAAAATAGCTTGAAACATGAATTAAATCTGTTCAATTCTGACTCCCCAAAAGGAACTATGTCTTGTATTCATACATTAAATACCAGAGGGAGGAGTTAAACGTCCTCTGTGGTCTGTCAGAGGTTTCGTGGTTGGAGGGTGTTTGGAGATTGTAACTGTCGTCAAGTTTATGTTTGCTCTTCATCATCATGAAGACGCTGTTGTTTGGACAGTTGACCGTATGTTTAGTTTGACGTATATAGTGATATATACAGATCTGCTTGTAAAAAAAACAATCTTCTTTTTCATTTAGAGGAGTTACTTTTTGGTACCACCTCCTTTATGAAGGCTTGCAGCTAAGGGGCTTTATTAATGTTGATGAATATAGCAATGCTTATAAAGCAATTAGGCATTAACAATAATGCATATACATCAACAACAACATCTTTTTCCTTTTTTGGATTTAAATACACCTTGGATTTATACCAGAGAGAAAAAAAGAGAAAATATTACTTATGAACGTAGGGATGATAAGCTTCAAACATACAGTGCAATCAACCCGATAGAACACACTCAGAAATGTTCTTACCAACCCTTTGAACACTAGAAATAATCCGCCAGTGCATGCACTATATTTTTAATGGTTGTGATGTCATTTCTTGGAGGATCTTCAAATACTTTGTATCTCTGAAAAAAAGTATTGAAATTATGTCATGAACAAAAAAAGATATCTTAAAATCTGACGTTTAAATTTGACTAAATAAAAACAAGTTTATTGATCCAAAAGACTTTTAGATATAGAAACTTGAACAAAATATGTATTAACACTGTTAAACAATGTAATTGTTTTAGTTATGAGGTATGCTAATTTTTATGAGCAGTGTACAAAGGTATGTTAATATTTTCATGTACGATATTTTTGCTTATTGTGATGTAATTTCTTGGAGAATCTTCAAATGATGCTCACTACAAACTACAACGAAACACACTTCGCTTTAAACTGCTACTTCCATCAATCTCTCTCTGGCAGCTATCAACCTGCCCCTCTGCTCTTGTCCCTTCACTCATTGGCGCCACCGCACGTGTTCACTACATTTTTGCAACATACGTCACGTGACATCGTGACGCCATCATGCACGTACAATATGACTAGGGCGGATGGTGAAAGACTTAGCTTCCTGTTGCAAAAAGGAATGAATGTTCTAGCTATTATGGATATTATTCTCTCGTGGCCTTTAAAGAGGCCTCTCGCACAAGAGCTTTAAACAGTATTTTTAATCATAAAAAGGCCAATAGTCACAACTTTTATGTTCTGCATTTTATAAAGGTGCCTTATTTGTAAGTGTTACTCTGTGAAAACAACCCAAAAATGACATTTTATATCAGTTTGTTTCCTTCCAATTGAGAAAAAAATATCATGAGTGTAACACTTTTTAAAAGCTTTGACTGTATCATTACACCTCTGCTATTCTGAAACAAAAACAGGTTGGATGCTATTTCATGCAAATGGGTTTTTTGAAGGCCTCTCTCACTTTTGACGCTATTGTTTTTTCACAGTTGTGATTGTGTGTGAAGGAATATTTTGCCACATGTCGTGTCTGGTATATGCCTACGCCCACTTTAACCATTTCCTCCGCTGCTGGCTTGGGACCCCTCTCCCAGTGTTTGTTTAATGTACAGTTGCTGGAGGAGCACTGAATGAGAACAGCTATCAAACAGGCAGCGGCTTGGAGAAAGAACAACACCCGTCTGCTCATGGCTGACATGAACCAGGCCTACTGTATTTAGCTGGGTATGCTGGGAGAGATCAGACATTGGCCATTGGTTGAACTTGTAGCGTTGTGCTTGTTTATAAAACAAATGGTCACTCTAACAGGCAGTAGAGGAAGCACAGGGCACACAAAAGCCCCATAATGTGTACTCAGTCCATAGGTTATGAGCTTCTCAGGACAATATAGGGAAGTATGTGGGTACCAGCTACCGCATACAGATTAGACGTAAAGTGTTTACCACGGCTACAACCCTCCTTCCCTTGGGTCTTTATCGATAAAAGTGATCTGTCAGTGCTTCTGCATGCGACGGAGGAGATCTGTTGTCAGCCGGCTTTGGTTGGAGGGTGTATTTGTGATGTTCTTGTATTTGTGATGAAAGCTTAAGAGGCGAGCTGAGGAGCTTGTTAGCAGGTTTTGTTGCACCGCATCTCAAAGCACTCAGCGAGCGAGAGGAAGGAAGCTGCACAGCGACAGCCCTCTGCTTTCATTAGAGGGAGGTTCGAGGGGTTCTGTTGCACTCGGTGGACAGGAACTCACTCCCCACAGGTGACACTTCAACACATTTGGGTGATCTGTGGCGGTTACACTGCGTAAAGGGCAGTGAGGGCAAACAGATAGGATCTGAATGGCAGTTGAGGCAATACGAACTCACCTCCCAACTCCCACCTCCTAATTGTTTGCTGTGTTGGAGGTTATATGAAAAATAGGACTAAGTGGAACTTTGTGCCTGTCAAAAAAGTTATAGTCTGATTAAATGCTTTGGATCATATTTTTCAACTATCACACTAGGTGTCATGGATTGTCAACAAATCCACTAGGACTGGATAGTTGACTCAGTGTTAGAGTATTTAATCTTGGTTGTAAAGTCAATTGAACACAATAAACCAAATACAGTTAGCTGCAGTGAGCCCTGAGATATTTGTTCAGATTCAAAAGGAGTGAGCTGCTTTTTTTTCACCGTCCTGTTTCGAACCCGAAGGGACTGTGATGTGACGAGATAACAGCTCAGACTAAATGAACTGTCTTCAGTCTCGACAGACTGATGTAACTGATCTCCCATCGTCTTCCTGCCTATGAAAAATGCCTCTTTGTGTTTCCGACAACTTATTGCCTCAATTCTCTTCTTCTTGTTTCTCGTTCTCTTTATTTTTTCACACCTTTGTCCCCCTTCTGAACAATATTTAATAAAATCGTACAAAAAAAATAGCGAGGGAAATGTATCCCCTTCACCTGATTATTTTTTCAGTCTTCAGACATACAGATATCTGCGTGGTGGAGCTGTAGTACACCGTTTTAACATCTGATTTGAACTCAGCCTGAGTAAGTTTACACGTGGCAGAGCTTTGCTGCATAAACTTGCAGGACTCACCAGCTCACATTGTGGTTTTATATAAAATCTACATAAGCAGGACATGTACATAATTTTTCCCATATTGGACAATCTACTGTTCAGGAAGACAAACTGACGCCAAAGTCATAAACATTTTCTGGCCCTGGGGCTAACTGTTGAGGCTTGCTGGTGGAGTTGATAAGCCCCACAGGATGGCACAGTCGGGCTTATCGAGCTCGGCCAAGCCAGAGGACCTCTGCTATCGCTATACCAACCGGCAGAGGAAAGAACTCACCCCTTATCTCCCCTCTGCTGGGGGAATAACACTCTGTCCAGCTACCCTGTCCACTCACTTCAGGTGGTCCTCTCATCTGTGTCCTAACTTAACCTCATGGGGAATTGCAGTGATGGAGCAGAAACAAGAGGCTCAGACTTTTTATTTGACTCCCATGCTGTGACTCTTTTGGCACAAAGACAAGATTGCAGAAATTCAGCCCCAAGTGTTTATTTTTAATGAAAGAAGTTTGTTATCATATGACAGGAGCTAATGTCCACACAATAGCAGTGCGTGTGACAGTGTGGCGATAATAAATCTAATGTTGAACTTGGAGTGGATTATTTTATGAGCCAAAATGAAAACAACTTCTTCTGTAAGTGCAGTGTGGAAATTCAGAACAGGAAACAAAACCTAAGAAGATCCAGTCTGGATGAATTCCAACAAGGCGAGCTTGCAGATCCATCTGTGCTTCTCAAGTGTAGACTGCATAAGCCTAACTCATACAAACAACCTTGTTAGAACCGGTAACCTGCTGTGCAGCCAGAACATGTGCAGTTGACCCCTGAGGAGAGGCACACTCGCTCAGCCTCAGATGTGGCTAAGTAGGAGCATCTTCTTCTTTCAGATGCAAGTAAAGCATGCAGTGTGAACGGAAAGTTGCAACCCGACACGACTCAGGACATCCTACTGTTCATGGAGGCGGGAATAAGGGGTGCTGAGGGGTTGTAGAAACCATCAATTGAGATGTGAAGATACAAGTGTGATGCAGACTCGGCAGAGAGCGAGAAAGAGAGAGAGGGGCACTCATGTGGACGAGCTAAGAGGGAGCTTGGGAATATGACCAGAAGTGTCAACAGGATGTCACATCTTTCTGTGATCATGAAGCCTAGAGCTTTGTCAATCAAGCGAATGAACTACGCTACAGACTGGAGTCTCTGTGACAAGCAGGCAGGTCTGCGTTACATCTGCATCCTCACCGCACTGCATCATTGTGAGCTATGACGCTGTTTGTCCTTGGCATTTATCATGTGTCTTTGGTGATCTGATCACAAGGGGGACAGCTCGTCAGTTCACGGCTGGCTTCAGAATGCATGTTGACATACATCCCAAATGACCCCTTGTGATCAGATCTCACTTCGCCACTCTATGCAAATAAATATGTACATCACTGTGGCTAAACAGACATTATGTTTTTTACACAAAGAAACAATGTGCGAAAATGCCGAATTTACAACAAGGCCTCAATGATTAAGAATTCGGCAGACAGTGTTCAGAGTTTCTTATAATCACACAAAATGCTACTTTCTACATAATGTTGCTTTAAAATGACAAAGGTTGCTTCCTCAATAGTGTTACGTTTATTGCAGGATTATTATCACTGAGGCATTAATGTGTGAGCAGTACTTCTGTCATAGCTCGTTCAGGTGGAGCTGATTGTAAATGCTTTATAGATATGTGCAGAAATAATAAAAACATTTGTCAGTCCTAAAATCTATCACTTGCTGTGCGCAATCTGACTATTTATTAGATAATAATATCTAGACCTGTTTATGACAAAGAAATGTGGCACCATGGCTGAATTATTTAAACATATTGATTTGAGATGAAGAATGGTTTGTAAAACTGGCAGATAAAAAGATATAATTTTAGCACTAACATTCAGACTAAAATAACTCGATAAGATGGATATTATTCGAAAGATAATTGCTAAACATAACTACAGTAACTACATAGTGAAGAGTACATTTTACCCTCTGAAATTTAGTGGAGTAAAAGTGAATGTATTTAATAAGTTCCACAAGAAGCCCTCCCAAAAATGTACCTGATGGTGTTTCAGTGCATCATGCTCTCTTTTCGAATATTAATCCAGTCCCCAGCTACCAAAATATTGCGGGAAATCTGGATTCAAACTGCTTAAATCTTGGCTATCATAGTCGTCTTTATTTTTGCAGGCAGGTGTGGTCTCAAACTGTAGTTGTTCTTTGGCTCAGCTTTGAACTTTTCCACCCCACTACTGCCAAATCCACCCTATAAAGTGTGGTTCACCTTCCTCTCTGTGAGTTGACACCTTACGTACAGTCAAAGGGCATCTGATTCAGCAGGGAGTGTTTGTCGAGAGAGGAACTGTGCCAAAATACATTTACTTCTTAAAGTCTGCTGAGCAGGTCAAATAAAGTATGAAAGCAGAGGCACACAAGCTTGATTGCCGAGTATGTTTATTGAAACTGACTGACTGATGAGTCACAGCCTATGTCGGCATGCTGGCATTTGAATGATGTCGTTGGTGCATCGAGGCTGTACACCAAGAGATGACGTCGCCGCGTAGTGCTTCCGATTACCGTCCTGGTGCAGAGAAAAGAGAAAACAGAAGATTAATGTGTGCATGAATGACAGCGCCACTCATTGAAGTCACCCAGTTAAAATTTGTGTGTACATTTTTTGATTTTGCTGTTTGACTTGGGATGAGCTCCTGATGACAAGTTATGCATCTTTACTCCCTTTTGGTTGGGGACTACATTGGAAATAAGTTGGAGATTTTATTTTGTGACCCTTTTCCAGCAGTGGGAGGGGTACTGAAAATCTGAACTGTACAAGTAAAGTTATATTACTGAGATATCACGTAATTACAAGTAAAACTACGGTTATTAAGATGATACTTAAGTAAAAGTAGTTGAAGTGTTTTTGTAAAATGCTACTCAGAGTATTAGTTACTTTTTAACCGTCGTTTAATGCATTATCAACAGGCGTTCAATCAAGAGGGTTTCTGTTTCTCCAAACCTTAAGTCTAAATTCTGTTCTGTCTCGTGTTCTGTTCTGCTCACTGGTCATCACCTTTCAGGTTTAGAGTGGACAACGGTAAGTATACACTGGTATCTAAGCACGTCATCAGTGACAATACAACAAAAGAGTATATTGTATTTCAAAAAACAAAGTTCAAATAATTGCCTACTAAACTTGAAGGACATTTCCATCGCTTCAGTGTAATACATTCAGCAATCTTGCTGTTTTCAATACTTTGCTGTTGTGGATCACTCATCTGAAGTATTATTTTCCTATTTCAGTCACTGCAGGTGTATTTGTGTTATATAATGTCTCTATTTACTACATTACAAGATGGCAGGATTTTGAAGTACTTTCGTGGAACAGTACAAGTCTCTGAACTTTTTACACAACATTTAGATATTTCACAATAAAAGCCTTGTTATGAAATAAAAGGATTGTGTCCACAGAAAAGGCAATGGAAGGCTTGTACTTTATAACATATACAGGAATGGTCGAGTTTATGTTTGCAGTATAATGCATTAACAAAGATTTAACAAGGGAAAATGGGAGCAGATCAGAAAACAATAAGTTTTTTATCATAAAATTTGACCAAATATAGAGGAAATTAGAAAAAAGGCTTTAATATAATCTGAAATACAGTACTGTCAGCAGTTGAGGTAGATACAGGCTTCAGCCACTGAAATGTGATATAACTAATACACATATTAATTTATACAGGTACAGAACATTGACAAACACTCATGAATACTATTCATTGTTTACACGGTGCTGTAACTCGAACTCAAACTCCAATCAGCCATTCTTTCAGTGTTGTTTTTGCCACTTACTGCACAGTTTGTTTTCACAGGAACCGCGACAGCCACTACAAGAGCGTCCTTTTTTGTAGGGATATGGTAAGACATTCAGGTAATTTCCACTGTAATGTAGTGCAAAGCATTAAATATTAAACATATCTGCACAAAGACCTGATCTGAGTAGTAGCTTCTAATGATATTTTGACATTATTTATATTCAAATCAATAATGTCTATAATTAACTCTTAAATACAATTAATATTACATAATTACGGAAGCCGAGAATGGCCATGGATTTTTTTTATTTTTTATGCACTGTTGTCTCGTTATAATGATTTATTATCCCGTTATCTCGATATAACAAAGATTGTTTTCTCGTGATAACAAATTAATTAATAATGTGTTCGTCTTGATTTCAACCTACAAGAGCTGCCACGAACGGCTTCCGTAGCCACTGGCTGTAGCTGTAGCCTACCGGTAAGTTACACTTTAAGTTAGGGGCTACCGGTTAGCAGATGAGAGGCTGACAAACTCCTATCTATACGGCTGCTTGAGCTAAGGTAACGTAAATGTAGCCTGGACCAGACAGTGGCAGCTCTTGTAGGCTGAAATCTCGTGATAACGAAATAATTAATTTGTTATCGCGAGAAAACAATCTTTTTTATATCGAGATAATGGGATAATAAGTCGTTATCACGAGATAACAGTGCATAAAAATAAGAAAAATCCATGGCCGTTCTCGGCTTCCGTAGGTATCTGAGAACCGACATTACAGATCAAAATAATGGATACCACGATAAGGAACTGTAATAAAAGTAGTGGGACAGCTGTTTTATTTTAGACATTGGCCATATTAAGCTACAGGTGAAAAAATAATATTGCATTATTCTAAAGTAAACTATAAAGGAGCATTATAAATGTAAGAATTTGAGTTAAATTCAAATTATCAACCAAAAGTGAAGAAATCACAGTTTTTACATCATGTCTAAGAGTTTTATGCAATGTGTTGCAGAGATATCTACTGCGGTTAGCATGCTAACCAGCTAGCCCCGGCCCATCCAGTCTCGTAAAAGCACTTTGTACCTCAAGAGGCGACAGTCGGACACCGTAGCACCCAGTCTGCCCTCAGCCCAACATGAGAGGATGAAGAAAAGCACTGTCACATGGGCGTATTCCCATAATAAACCAAAATCGACGGCAGAGAAGAGAAATAACAGAAATATAAGCGCAGCAAGAGTTAGCATTGGTGCTGCTTTCCACTACAAGAAGAGGGAGAGGAAAGTTTGATGCTGAGATCTCAGCGTTTTCGACTGGTTAGTAAACAACTGTTAATGCCACCGTATGACATTTAGCAATATGCCAACAAAGGTAACGTTAGTTCATTATATATTGTTGCTGACATGTGTCTGCTAAGCTAACATTTTGTTGACAAAAAGAAAGAACTATGAGAAGGAATGTTCATTTCCTTGTTTACGATAACTTCCTGGCAATTTGCTGCCTTCAGTTTATTGAATCCTACAGGTGGTTAATTTCTACATATAGCACCTATTTACTATCTTGTGTACTGCATTTATTGTCATGCTAGCAGCGTTGTGATGCAGCTTTGAGATGAATGCTACCATCAGCATGCTAGTAGATATAATATTTTCCTTCTTAGTTTAGTTTTTTATCATGCTATCATTCACTAATTGTCACTTAACACAAAGCACAGCTGAGGTTCATGAGAATGTCATTAGTTCTGCAATTATTTGGTCATAAACCAAAACAATGAGGGTACAAATTTTGACCCGCAGTTCATTCTCAGGGGAACGTGGACGTTCGTACAAAATGTCATGACAATCCATCCAAAAGCTCTTCAGATATTTCGGTCTGAATCAACGTGGAAGGTTTGGACTGACAATGCCATTTATAGAGCTGCTATGGCTAAAAACAGCTCTTATAATAACACGTATTTTAAAGAAAATGGTATATTAGTATGCATTTCCATTGCCAACTGTGTTAGAATGGCGGCAATTAATCATCTTGTTTACATGGCTGTCTGGACAAGAAAGACAGACTTTGAATGCGTTTAATGAGGCCAACTTTCCTCCATGCAGATCCTCATTAACCTCCTCGTATTTTAAAGCTGTCGTAATTCATTCGAGTGCACCTCTGAATACAAAAAGGAATGGAAATAATACAGAAGAATTTAAGGGTGTGATTTGAAGTGCTTCAACATTATTAGGGTAGGTTGCTGAAACACTTGTGTTTGCTGGGAGGACAATTACGCATATAGTCGAGCTATTTAAGAAATTTACAGCACACCTGTATTTCCTTTACGGCTGGAAATCACTCTTTTGCCACATTTCAGCAGTGAAAGGCACAGAGGGAAGCAGCAGCAGGTTGAGTCAAGATGGCGCCTGAGGTTTATAGACTAGTCTGCACTGTGGATGGCTGTGCTTGCTAAGCTGAACTAATGGTGTGAAGCTGTGAGCCTCAGTAGGCTGCAGGTGGAAGCTGCTCAGCACAGTGCAACCTGCAAGCTGGGAGTGTGTCTCCGCCTGTGTGTCGTTCTGCCTCAAAACGGAGTTGAGGAGCGCCTGATTCCGAGACAAAGGTGTGTCTCCGTCTGTTTGGTAAATGAGAATGTATGTCTCAAACATATGAAAATGTACCCTTTGGAACAATTGCTGTTTGACTTTTATTATTTCGCTGGTATTGGATTTGTGCAGTTATGGCAGGCTAATCACTGAGACATGATTGCTTCTGGGAGACCGACTCCTCATTGTTGAAGTGGCACCGAGCTGCGGGGGGACAATCAGGCCAGCACTCTCAGTTACAGTTCCAGTCAATTTGGATGGAAAATGCCACATCCACTGGTTGTTTGTTTAGAGAGAGAGAGAGATCCCAATAAAGCTATGAGTCACGAGTGAATCATTTCACACAGGAGGAGAGCTGACTGCGCTCCGGCAGGGTCTAAATACATTCCCCTCCTTTTTTTTTTTTTTTTTCTCCGTGCGAGGATAAAAGCTGACTGGAGTGGCATGAGCTCTGACTAGGGCTCTGATGACTTCAAAGAGAGGCGAGGGATGTGAGAGGAGGGGGACAGAGAGACAAGGGTTGGATGGATGCTTTCGCTGGTAAGGAAAGGAGGGGTACAAAGAGAGCCTAGTGCACGTGTGCCGGGGCGAGGGAGACAAAGGGAGAAAGTTAGTGTGATATTGCGAGTGTATGAGAGACATCAAAGAGCTGAAACTGAACAAAAAGAGGGCAGAGAGCGGTAG
>OMLP01018408.1:7660-22761 GCA_900302685.1 Spondyliosoma cantharus
GAAACAGAACCATGAGACTCATTATGCACACAGTCTGAGATGGCACCCTCTGGCTGCCAATGAATAAACAGATCTCATACTTTTTTAGTTTTTATATTTATGTAATAATGTGATTACTTATGCTATTTAATTAGTTTTGTATGGAGGCATTAGGCTACATGTACTATTTTCACAATTTCCCCCAATATGTTGTTACAATTGCCCCTGCACATGGGGACAGATGTAACATCTGACTTTGACACTTGTAATCAATATTCCGTCTTTAGAATGGCTTGTAAAATAATTTGATGATTGCTAAAAAGTAATACACAGAGCCAAGTTACCTAGATAAAAATTGAAGCCACACAGTTTGAGAGGATTTTGATTAATGATATAAAACCAAAAAATGTTACAATTGCTCCCGATCTTGACACATTGAAACAGTTATGAATGTCTATTATTTTTATTTTGTATTAGTAGACTTTATTTTATAATACTTACTTTAAAAAAAAACACATATTGTATAATGTGATATGTAATAGGGGCAACAGTGGTAGAGTTAAAGATGTATGTCTGTTCTTTTATATTAATAGACTTTATTTTAAAATTCGAAGTCTTAAAAAAACTGTATTGTATAATGCGATATGTAGGGGCAACAGTGGCACAGTTATAAATATATGTCTCTTTTTCTTCATATTAGTAGGCTTTATCTAATGCTAAGTCGGAAAATAATTCTCAGCCACAAACTTGAACTCCATCTTGACTCTGCAGTCTAAGCTCCGTCTTCAATGAGATGTGTCTAAAATGTGTAAATAAAATAATTTTCCCAGCTTAGCCTCAAAATTAATTGCCTCCAAAATAAGACAGATAGGTTCAGACAAGCGAAAGTGTGAGATTGCACCGAGTGTCAGTTTATTGGGGCTGATTAACGGACACATCCAATTTCTTCAAACTTAAGATTCATCTCAGAGCATAAACACTTGCTTTTTCGTTTTCTGTTTTTTTTTTTCATTTCCAAGATGGAATTTGTTGTGTGCACAACCATGTAGAACAAATGATTTTGAAAATCCATTAAAGTCATAAGCGCACTGAACTCTGTGCAATTTAGCATAACCCTAAGTTTACTTTTGACTGCAGGAGAGCTCTTCTATTTAACGATACCCTTGTATTCTTATTCTCATTTATCAAAATCTCCAGTTTTAAGTGTCAAGTGGTAGCAGCTTGTGAGCAGTGAGGCTGTTATTCCCTTTTTCTCCTCATGAGTGTCAGCATATCAGAGTGTGAACATCAAAAGATACAGGTCTCATTCATCTGGACGTCAGGTTCTCTGGTTCAGTCATATCTGTATTGTAACAATTGCTGCATTTAGTTAGGAAGATTAATAGGGAGACATGTTTTTTTCTGAGGTTTCTGAGCTGGGCATTGGTAGGCAATTATATAGTATGCTATATACAATATTATCTAGATAATTTGACACCTTTACTACAATAAATAATAGACCGTAATTTACAGCAAGCCCATGCACTATCCAAAACTTATGGTAGGTAAAGAAACATATATAATCAATTATATTGACAATAACTTGATTCCATTGTAGTGCCCAATAAGCACTGTCAGTGAGCCATCATGCACTACACCAGAGCCATGGAACTGAACAATGACATGGAATGCAGTCATCATTAATGTTATTAAAAACTGTCTTGCTAGGTTCTTGTAATGACAAAAATTAATCAAAGGAGCACACATTTTGTCACAATGATATACTAATGAATTAATGAACACTGAAACCTCTACAATGTGGTTATCCAATGTATTTTAATATCAGGCCTGCATGCTAAATCCATCCAAATTGCACTTCATGCACTGAAACAGAACATTCTTCTACAGTCCAAGTGTGTTAACTATGTTTCATAATTTGATGATAAGATGCTAAGTGTGTCCTTATTTGCACTTAGTTTGGGGATGATTTTATTATTTGCTAAAATGTCCCCTTACACTTGGTGTGATTAGGTTTGCATTTATCAAAACTGCTGAAGTCATTTTCGGGCAAAAATGGCAACAAACATCTCATCTCCTCAAATGGGAGAATCAGAATCAGAATAACTTTCTTGATTCCGAAGGAAAAATTGGTGTGTTACAGTTGCTCCTTGTAGAAAAGAAATATCACACTGTAGAGAGATTTAAAATGTGTGCAATAAACTTTAATATGTGACAGCTATATATTTAGATTTGTATTTACATTTGGAAATAGAATTGCTATAGAAATAGAAATGTAAGATATTTGCCTAGCACTAAACTTTAAATACAGTGTAGATAATGTTGACTAATATTACAGTATGTAATACTTGACAGTAGTTAGCAGTAAAAAGAAATGCTACGTGAAATCTATAAATAACAGTAGAACATTGCACACGATATTGCACAGAAAACAAATCGGGTGAATTTGCTTGTTTTTATTCTTGTTTAGTATTACAGTAGAGCTTTGGGGTTATGACTGTTGGCCAGACTTAACGAGCTGTTTGAATATGACGCCGTGGGCTTGAAGTTGTGATAGGCATTTTTTTCCAGATATTTTAAAAGTATTATAGAGAAAATAAACTTCAGATGAATCAGTAATGAAAATGATCTTTGGTTGCAGCTCTATAGTACAATCATACGAACTTATTTCCATTCAAGACCGTCATCCTGGGAAGTCTCCCACTTTTGCTTTGCACTTAAATATTGTTCCCCCCAGTGCATTGCTATTCAAATGATAATATGATATTATGAAAGTATGATAAAGATAGATTCTCATCTCCTCTGCTGTGGTGTTTAACTATTTCAACCACCAGGGGGCGCTTGGGAACTATAAGAACAACATAACCCATCCTCATTTTATCAAACCTGTATTGTATGAAAGAAAGTAATATCGATAAGCCCTTTTCTTAGACGGCGGGTGGGTGCCAGTCTGCCAGCATAAGTTTGCTGCAGGATGCATTGAAGCTTGTCTTTAACATTTTTTTTTAAACATATACACTTTGGAACTTGAACGAGAAGGAACCCTTCTCTGCATAATGTAATAGCTCGGCCCTAAACTAAAAAAAAAATCCAAGTATCTTGAAAGGTGAAGTAATTCATCAAAATGGACAAAACAACCGAGCAGTTGAAGTGCAAGGTGGAATGGTTATAAACAAGGAGGCGTACACAAGTAATATGACCACTCCTCTCTGTCAGGCTGCTTCCGTGTTTACACACCCACAAAAAAAAAACAGGACACCAGCGGCCATCGGACGAATGTTTACCGAGCAGGCATAGCGTGGTGGTGAGGAAAGTGACAGTCACACTGGAGGCTTGGTGTATGGTGAAACACAGGTGATTTCAGCTTCCACGGTTGCACTGTACAGCGGAATGTTCACTCGAAGGGGGCATGGAGACGTCAAGAAATCTACACAGAAAGTTCTGGACCCAAAGAAGGATGTACTGACCCGGCTCAAACACCTCCGGTCACTGTTAGGTGAGTGAAATGTCACCGGGCTTTTGATGCTGCATCGCCGAGGCTTAGCTAGTCGAGCTAGCTAGCTAGCAAGCCGATAACAGCTAACGTCAGACAAGGCGTCAGGTTAGCTGGCTGGCTGGCAGACTGGCTGTCACTGCGTTGACCAAGTCAAGCAAGCTGACAGGTAGCATAAACTCACACAATGCCAAAAAACTAAATTTGCAATTTAAAGTGTTCACCACTTACCATATGTTTCCATTTATTTTTTTTACGTGCTCATAAAAGACAAGTCACTGTGATAAGGCATGGATGCTAGCTAATGTGAGCTAGCTCCCCTTGTGGCTAACTAGCCAGCCGATGCTAGCCGAAGCTACCTTGTCAGAGCATCAGTGGTGGAGAAGCAGATGCCCACAACAGCCTCTGTTGTCATTTAGTCCTGTGTCATCCTGTCTGTTTTAAAAAACGTAGTAAATGCAAGTCTCTAGCTCAACACTGAATATGACAAACATAGACTTTAAAGAGAATAGAGCTTTCCAATAGCTAGTTGCCAGGTTGAGCTGCTATCAAGTTACACTACCCCAGAGATATTTGATTTGAAAATAATGCAATATGTAAATGTGTCATACTGAAGGAGTGCTTTGTTGCTTTCACTGGACAAGGAAGTGCAGGATTTACGATAGTCATAAAACTGTTGTGTAGCTGATTTTTCAACCCTGTCTTTCTTCACTGTGAAGGCTGAAAAAGACATGAATTTGCTCTGCTGTAGCCTGACTTGTGCTGCACATCAGAGTTCCTTATTACACATAATGGAACCTATTTCCAATCCACTTTCAAGTAGCATGATTTGCTTAAGAGTCCAGATAGTGGATTTCTTTGCCCCTAAAAGGTCTAGATGCCAAATCCACTTTACAAAAATCATTTAAACAGGAGGTAGATGACTTGCAGACTCTAGGTCTGCACAATATGGCAAAAATAAATATTGTAATTATGTTCATCAATATTGATATTACTTTGTGTGTCATGGTTAATGGGAATGACCATTTTTGTAGAGCAATTTTAATTTTCACAGAAAAAAACCTTTTCACACATTTTACCTGAATTAACACCTGGCAAGCTGCTGCAATGAGAGCAGTGCACTTAGCAATTTAGCAAATATTTCCATTGATGATGCAGCCATAACTGTAGCTGACTCATTCTATTAAAACCAAAATGCCTTGCATAGTGTTGGGTACTGTAGCATGTGTATGTAAACAGCCCTGTTAAATTTCTCATTGCATCACAGCCAAACAGCGGCAGTTGGTACATTGGGAAAGTGTATAGAGGAGGCAAGTTGTCAAGAGGGAATTGCAAGATATGTACGAAAACTGCAACGGATTCATTACAAGTGCAATGTACTGTATGATGTGCTTTCCCTCCAGGATTTCAGTGGAAGTAGGCCACTTATGCTCAGGTAGACACATACATTGTCTCTCATAAGAAAGTATAAATAATGCAATTTAATATGTAGTCTCATCAACTCTTACTTGTACTTAATGCATAATAATGCAATGGGGGCTGCACAATATGCTTGAAAAATCAGACTTGGATTGCAGTATGATTCACAATTAGTGGAAATGGTCCTTTGCAGCACAATTTTCATTTTCTCATATGTTGGGATCTATAGCAAACATGCAATTTTGGAGAACAAGATTTGTAGGCCAGAGCATCTCGGCAAAACTACAGTAAGTTTTTTTTTATTGCTGTTTTGTCCCACGGTCTTACCTTTTTAGAAGAAAAAAAATATTGCAGCATTTTGCAATTTGATTATTGCACCTAGCTATATTGTGACTTCAATCAGATTTTGATTAATTGTGCAGTCCTAAACACAATATAGATTGAATTGATATTCAAACAATCATGACATCTTTATCTCTGTTCATATGTTTTGATATCTACCACAATTTAGCACATCACTGACAGATATATAAAGATATATCTGCCGTAGCAGTCCAAGTCATGGGAATGGAAGTGCCACTCTGGGGACAAAGTTCTTTTGAACTTTTTATGGTCATGGTCATTTGTTTGATTGCTTGCCTGTAATCTTTTCATAGTCATATGTTTGCTGTGTTATTGATCAACAGCACATGTGACAGAAAGCATCTGCTTAACAGTTTTCAGGGGCTTGAGGAAAACTGTTTGGGAGTTAAAATGGTTAGTTCTTTTTGCTATCGTAGCACACCTTCAATGTCAAGACTAGCACAACGAAAGTCTAGGTCAACACAGAGCTCTGCATAGTCTCTGTGTTTCTCTTTCCCTCATGTGCACTTCAAGATAAGGCTGGTCTGTTTTTCCAGCAGCTGATGGTAGGGCCTACATGTTGATGTCCCCCCCCCAACCTCTCTGATTTCACTGTGCTTTCAGCTAAGGAAGGATTTCTTCCTGGTGCTGCTGGTTTCCTGTGTGGACAGGAAGCAGTGGTGAGAGATGGGGTGCTGTGTAGGACAGGACAGGGACTTGAGGGAATATAACAAGCCTTGTTTCCCTTCTGACAGCATTTTGCATTTTTTGTAAATCATACTGTTCATTATATTTGCAAGTGTAGCACTTGCCCTCAATGAATAGAATGTCTGTCTTGCATAATTCCCTCATGTGATAATTGTATAATGTCAGCAGTTACAGTGTATTTCAATAACAATAAAACAAGGGTTAGGGTTATCCTGTATGCTTTTATTTTTAGAACTGCATCGTAAAAGTTAATTTAACCTTGTCCAAACTCATTGTTCACTAGCGTATATGAAAAAGTAGTGTCCCATCATCTCTGTGCCTTTGTGTAGTACCAGGACTAGAAAATCTGTTAGAAAACTAATTTGTTGAATCAAGTTGTAGTTATCAATGGTATTGAAGTTGAAAGGACAATTTGTGGTCTGGGCTATTTTCAGAGTGGCCCTGTATTGGTTTTCTGCTCACTGAGCAGATCTGTGGGATAGAGTGTGAAAGCTGCTGCATGTTAATTTGCTGGTCATGCCTGGCTGGATTTGGCTGAGGCTGTTAATTACAGGAGCCCAGCTAAACCACCTGATCGCTCACTGTTTCTCTCAATGGAGGCACAAATGATGTTCCCCTCAGTCTTTACTGCTGAGAGTCATTGTCAAGCTCAGTCTCAACTCATGCTGTGTTTGCTTGTGACATCTTTGATGCCACAGGTATTTGCGGTTGCTAACATAAGTAACTGTTGCTCGTTTTTTTTATAAAGCAGCATTTGACTAGGAAGTATTGACATTTCAGCACAAATTATGTCAATATAAAATTTAAGTTGTGTAAAATGATAGTAATGAATTTATCTGACTAGTATTTCTGGTAACATCTAGTGAGGGTAGCAACATTCACACACATCACAACAAATTAATTTATTGTGTAGTCTATAAAGTTTTTTTTATTTTTAAATGGAAAATGCTCATTACAGTTACCAACAGTGCAACATTTTCAGACTCTTCACTCTCATAAATGACAAAAAACCAGCCAATGTTTGACATTTTCGCTTGAAAAATAACTGAATTGATTAAGTAATTAACAAAATAGTCTGCAGTTAACTTTCAATCAAGTAATCATTGCAGCTCTAGTGCCTAGTTCAGATATGCCTTAACATCACGAGGACTGTAGGATGGGTCCTCTGTTTAAAGGACATCATCCAGTCAGTTGAGTAGAACAAGTTTAAGATTATCTAAAGGTGATAATATTTGTTTCCTTGTGTTCTCTTTAGCTGATGTAAACAAGCTCATTTTAAACCTGTCACTGAACTGCATGGGAACAACAGTGAATGTGCGCAAGTGTTGTTAGTGATAACAGTCGGGTGTGCTTGTTTAGGTGTGTGAGTTTGCAGGTAGTGCTTTTTTTATTTTTAAGGAAGCTCTGCAGTCATCTTTAGGAGAAATGAAGACCTTACTTTCCTCGATGTGCATGCTCTAAGTGCTGCTGGAGTCAGGGTCAACTGAAAGCGCTGCTGTTATAAGAGGATATCACAAGGTGAAGCACCCGAGGAAACAATGAGTACAACACTGGAAGGGCTCTCATAAAGGTCTTCTGTGTGGCTCAAGTAAAGGCTGAGATCACTCGACTTCTGATTTCTCCCCATTTGTAAAACACTCAGCTACAACACACTTGTAAATAACTTCAGCCTCTTATCATCTTTTATATCACACTATGTAGGCATGATATCAACTCTTGAGGGTTTTTCTCCAGCTCTAGTTCAGTATAACCACCAGAGTAAGCAGTCATAAAAGGGTTTTATTAACTTTTTAGGGTCCTGGGGAGCTTGTTGACATCTTCTTATCCTTACAAGCTATCACACACTGAAGTTGAGTTTGTATACTGTTGTGAGAAAGGATACAAATCCACATGTCTGTGTGCTCCAACAGATGTGCATCATCATCATTACAGTTTTTAGTTTCTGCGTTCTGTTTCTCAATGAAAATACAGGGTCTGTAAATCATAGTGGATTAATGAAGTTTTTGACACTGATTGCTACAGATGGACCCTTCATGTCAAATTGACAATACATTTGTACAAATTGATTTAAACTACACCACTACCAAAATATAAGACAGCCCTGATGATTAAAAGACAGCATTTGACACATTAAGTGACTTTCTTTCATTTTGTAGAAGACAAAAAACATTATTTGTGCATTTGGTAGTGACACTGTTGACAGCTACATGAGAAAGATTGTCTGCTGCTGAGGTAAGGTGACACTAGGCGGCCATTAGCAGGTCTTTGTCTGGCACTATTACAATAACAGCTTCTGTCATTATGGTCTTCGCTAGCATCTAAGATCTTTCACTTAGCATGAGATCTGCAGTGAAATGAAGGAATGAGGAATGAGCCACAGAATCATCAGCTGTTCTGGATATTTAAATTATGAAGTAATGTGAGGTAGAGAGACTTTAGCTTAGATTGTATAGCTACCCCAAAGAGTCAGATTGATTTTCGTAATTGTTACAGTGTAATTAAATTTTTCTGACCAAATTCACCAACCAGTCTCAAGCCATTTATGCTGGTAATGGTGTCTATTATAAGCCGGTAATACTGGACTGCCAATGTCAGTCAATTCTAGTTGAGATGAGGAATGTAAGTTGGCCTGCATATCATAATTAAAAGATGGCTGCCTTTTTTGACTGCGTAAATCTGTTGGAAAGAAAAATTACCAAATGCATTACAAGTAGAGAGCTGAAGTGCTGCCCCCTGTCCTGAGGAGGAAAATATGACGACCATTTAAATTGACCAATGTTTATTTTGTCAGCAACTACAGTTCACAAGAGGCTTTGACTGTGTGCAGATGGCAAACCCTTGGGATAGTATGTTGAAGCTTGCAAATTGATTATTGGGCTCAATAACTGGAAACCTTAGATACACATTTTAGCTTTTTTAATGAAATGAAAGAACACTTTTTCATGAGAAAAGTTACAATAATACAGACAGTGAAACACAGGCTATCTAGAAAAAGGAGCCAGACCTCTGTGGGCACTCTTTCCACTTTAGATTTTTTTTTACTATCAGATAAATAAATCTTTGGTGAAATGGTTAGGAAATGGGTGCAGGTGTAATGAATAAATTGAATTTACCTTCATTTATAAATCTATTTCCTTGCACGCTTATTTCTGCCATTAGGGTGGCTTACCTCTAAACTGGCGGCAGTGTCAAGATAAGGATTTGGCAGTATAAAGAAGTCCTGTGCTAGTCATTAGAATTGCAAACTATGTATTGATAAGAAAGTCTAGTTTTAGACTTCTGCCACTAAATGCTTCTAACTATTACTTCTTTTCTTTCTAACTAATTAGTATCTGGTTATTGATTAGTGTTTATGAAGCTACATATATAAACATAAACCTTTTGTGACGTTTTATATCTCTTCACAGACAGCTTTGGCACTGTTCTTTGCCTTGTTTTTCTGTTTTCAGTCTGTGGCCTAACTGTCATGTGTTTCAGAGCATCCTGAAAACCCAAAATTCAAATATGATATAAATCACGTGGTGTTCAATGAAAGGCTTTTTTCTTTTAGCTGCTAGCCTGCCGGAGAGTTGGAGATAGGAAGTAACCAGTGCTTTGTGCTCTGTCTCTGCTGTGTCTGATATCTGTGTGACTTTACCCAGCACATGAAAAACCAGTTTGTCTAGTTGCAACGTTTACCTATCGTGCTTTTATAATGGGCAAACCTAGCCCAGGACCTGCAGTTCGCTGTGACACCACTTGTTATCAAGATTTGAACTCAAAGTAGAGTGGATCTGCATAGTTTGTTGCCTTTCTGAGTGGCCACACTCATGTTAATCTGCTGTGGATTTCCAGGTTTAAAGTCAAAGGAAAATAAACATTTGGCTTTGGCTTACAATGCCAGAAGATTGCTACTCAGAGCTGATAAAGAGCAAATTTCAGGAGAAATAATGTGTGACGAAAAGAGGAAACACTAATATTTAGAAACAGTAATACATATCTATTTGTTTTATGAAGTGAGGGATCAGCTGGAGTTGTGTTGAATCACAAACAATACAAGTAAGTGTTGATATAACCTTTTTCAATTTAAATGTATAATGAGGAGTTTTTAAGTGCTTATGAAATGGTCTCAATTTTCATCCTTTCAACCGCTTGTATGTCACCTATTTAAGCAAACAAGGCAGGAAGATAAGCTATTTCTATAGAGATGTTCTAGCTATTCTTAAAGGTGCAAGGTGTATGAAAGAAAATATTCAAAATGTCACAATGTGCAGAATTAATAGCTTTGATGTTATGACATCTATGTACTGTATTGCAGAAATATCCACGGAAGTCAGCATGCTCACCAGCTAGCCCTGGCTCGTCCCAGTCCAAAGCTCCTGTTCTAGCTACGTTAACACCAACACTCCCCTGGTCCCTGAGCTCCCAGTTTGGACTGCTAGCTGCATGACTAACAGAACTAACTAGCAAATGGCAGCAACAGTTAATGGTTACTGTGGGAATTTGCTGCCCCCTGTTTGTTTTGAGTATGAATTCAACAGTTTGCCAATTCTTTCACATTGCACCTTTTAATGCCTGTTACCAGGTTACATTCAGGTTGGATAAGTCAAGTTTTATTGCAGCGTGCTGAGAATGAATTTAGGGTGCTCAAAGCCTTAGAAAAGAAGCTGCTATAGTCTGGTGGTTTGCTATGGCACTAAAAACAAAGCTTACTTTGTTTCATCGTCATCATCTTATTACAGTTATTTATCTTACAAAGCCACATATCAAGTTGTCATTGCCATGTATCATGTATCTGGATGAAACATGGGTGACTGAATAAGCTAATAGAAGTCAGTGTTCCTACTGTGTTATTTGTTTTGGTTTCCTGAGAAACCACCTTTGTTTTCCTTATTACATTAGTTAGGATTGATATAGTAAAAATGAAATGCTTCTGGCCTGCTTTTCTGCTGCTTTGACTACCTGTTCGCTTTTAGCAAAGAATGGACAAGCAGGTTATTCAGATTTAGAGATAAAAATGATAATGGGTAAAGTTCCTTCCTTGCTAGTAAATTACCTTTGCTGAAGGGGAAGGAAAATTAAGGAACAACAACAATATTTCAGAACTTTGTAGGAAGAAAACACATTGGTTGGTGTGCAGGCTTTAATCTGGCATTTTTTGCCCTCCATTTGTGAAAGGCAGCATCCAGAGGGAATAATTATACAGGGAAACAATTGTTGCCCCTGTGTTGATTAAGGTAAGGTTTTGATTAAGGCTACTTGAAGAGGAAGAGTGACAGTACCCAGTTTAGCAGCTCTTCAGTGCTAAGCTGCTGATATAAGCCACTCTCTAATGTGCAAGCTCAGACCGGGATAAGGTCAGGCTTTGCCAGTTCTACCATGACTCTTTCACACTGTGCTCTGCGTAGACTCATAGGCCCAAATCTGTTGCACAGCTAGACACTGACTGAGAGTCAAGAGGCATTCACGCTGTGTTTGGCACAGTGGCATCGTAATGAAATTATATGCACCAGTGTTGTGATGTAGGGAAGAACCTTTTCATAATGATTACATTTGTTTCTAATGCAGCTGCAGTTTGCATTGCACACTGAATAATAAGCCATATGACACTCTGCTGTAGCATTTATTCTGTGCTTCCCATCACTTCAGAGCCAGTAGAAGCCTGTTGACATTTCAAAGGTTTAGTTATTACAGACTGGCACACCTTACATGAATTGTAGCTCCTGCTGTGCATCTGTCAGTGTAAATAGAGCTGCATGCTTTGCTTCATTGCTTTAGCCTGGCAGTATGTTAATCATTATCTAACTATACTGCATATGGAGAATTATACATTGCATGGGCAGGCCAGTTATTAATGTGTCCTCCTGACTACCTACTATAGATGATCAAAATCAGCCAGTCCACTGCAGGCTTTCATGGCTGTTACAGTCCACAATAGTGTCCTGCTGAAACGGAAAACTCTACAAGCTAAACCCATCTATACACGAGTCTTCTTTCAATACTTCTAGAGAAAACTAGGTGAATTGGCTCCAATCGACCCCCTGATAAGGAACATCAATTCGACCCAGTGAGCACTGAATTATGATTGACATCTCCAGACTGGCACAGCTTGGAGCACATTCAACACTAATAGAAGCAGATGTTTGTTATCAAGATCTCAAATGTGGTCCATACAACCTTTTAGCTATTGTAACTCTGTAAAATCACGTGAGAGACCTCAGCTGGTTTCATCAGATTTATTCCTCCTTTTACGACGGTCAAATGTCAATCTCCCCGCCCAACCATGGGTGACACAGCACTGTCAGCAGCTCATCTCTTCTTTCTTTCTTTGGCCACAAAGAAGACAGAAAAAGATTAACAACAGACACATACACAGAGTACAACATAACATTTAAATATGTTATATATGTAAAAAAGAATTTGATCTTTGTATTTTTAGGTGTTTTAAGTAATGTGAAAAAAAATATTTTTGCGTTTACAAAAGCAAAGCTTCTAAAATGTCTTTTGTATTCTCTTTCTCCAAAGGGTTGAGATTAAAATGAATTTTATTGTATTACTTCTGACTTGAGGCATTCTGTGTTGATATTGAAAACTGTAGTTGATGAAAGGCATAATTTTGGAACTGGTTAAAATACTGTATCTGTGAGTTTTGGGTTTTCCTATGCCTCAAATCACAAACGAAAACACCTCTCTAATCTTTCAAAAGGCTATCTTATCAGTCTCTTTTCATTTTTCCCATGCTTCTTTGTTTGTAGAAAACCATGTAGGATGGGAAGCTCCATCTATGGTGCATCCAGCATGCATCCACATTAGCCACCACCCCCGTGTCTCTCCTACTTTGTGTTGGTGCCCTCAAGGCATCCCTCTGCTGGGGCCCTTAAAGAGTCCTCTGTGTCTGATCCGACTGTGTACTGCCAAAGAAACATATCAGTCTTTTCTCCTTCCTTGGCTCCTTTCTGGCAAGAATCTAGTGCACCTGCAGTGTTAGCCAGCCCAGATCTAATGCAAATGAGTGTATGTCTGATCAAAGGCCTGATTAGACTGCTTTTTGAGTATGACTTGGCATATTAATGATTCTGCTTCAGGTGGTATAAACAGCATACATTGTAAGTTGTCCAGAGGGTTAAGAAAATTAAATGTGAGGACTTATTATGCATGTGTTGTGTGCTGATTAAGTTTGAACAACGAGCTGTAGCCACATTAGTCAGGCGTTTGGTTTTGACTGTGTAAATATACAATAGGCTTCAACTGACTAGATGACCTTCACCCGTTTGGCTAACAAGCCCTATGTGTTCAGTGCTGTGTGCACTCTCTTTAGTGCTTGCTGGGCAAACCCAGTTTAACACCAGTTCATTAGAATAGCAAGTAACAGAAAGGGACACTAATTATTCAGCTTGAGCCTAAAATTATGCTGCATTGCCCCCCCCCCAGATGGATTGCGTCTTTTTTTCCATGATTACCTTATGAAGTTGTTATGGACCAAAAGCATGCCATAGAGATATATAATACTGTGTGGTACTCAATAGTTCAATCACCATTGGCCCTAGAAGTCAGAGTAATAAACGGGGGGACCTTTAGTGACGTGATGACATCTGAAATATTGGTTTATCCAGCCAAAGGTCAGAGAATAACGACATCAACTTTGCTTTGACATTTGCGTGGGAAGAGTTTTTATGGAAATGACAGTGAGTTTATGATATCTGCTTCCAGTGTCAAGATAAGTATGATGCTGTGTTTTTCTGCCCTCCAAAATATTAGGTTTTTGGCCCTCACCTCTGGCTGCCTGTTACTATTTTCCAGCTGACACAGGGTTGGAACATCTGCTCTTCCCTGACAGTTAACAGGAAACATATCACAATAGAGAATAGTGTCATCCAACCCAAACCTGCCATGGCTTGTCTGTTTGGCATGTTTTTATTAATTGTAGAGAAGATTGCAAGTCTGCATCATTAGATTGTCACTGACCGCAGTATCTCTGTCCTTGTTCATACAGTTTTTAGTCAGATAACAATATGGCTTATTAATCCCCTTGCAGAATAGTCAGTTTATTGTGATTTAAGCAGCTGATAGACAATAGCTGAGTATTTAGCTTCAGTCAATAGGATGAAGAATTACTAGGTTTTAGGGGAACAATTGACCCCTGGTTTGTTTTGCTACTGAACTTGGCTTGGTTTTCTTAGCAGCCCTCCATCCCCTCTCTTTTCCCCTTTATTAGTTTGTCAGCACTCTCCCTTCTACAAGAATAGGTATTATGTGTGAATCACATCACCGAGGGCTGGCATTAAATCTGCTTCCTCAAACAGAGGCGTTCTGAAAACAAGAGAGCCAATCTATCAGCTTATTCAGCTGCAGTTGCTAGTTAAGACACTTACTTTCCTCTCGCCATAACAGCCCTGTGTGATCACAGCTCTCTACAGCTGCTGTTCATCCAGCACTGTTTTCCTGTCTGTGACATGAGATCCTTGCAGACTGAGGGGTGTCAATTGAAGGACACAGTTATCTTGTTGGACTCAGAGGATACAGTGTCATCCCCTGCATTCCCTGGGCCAGAGAACAAGTTTTGTCTCTTTTTGTCCACTCGTTGTTACCCGAGAAGTCCGTGAAGCCCATTGAGTGAAGAGTCTCGCTGGATATTGCAGTTCACAATGCTGATAATCGTTGTACAACTTCATCCTTTAAGCCAAACAGTAAGACCTAAACCAGAGAATAGGAAAATAAAGAGGAGAACACTACAGCCTGTAGATCATTACTCGAACAGCATGTCGTTACTAACAGAAAGTTTATCTAGAAGTCTGCCTTTAAATGTCACTGGTTTCAATGTGTAAACTTTGTTGTGATTGTCTCTTCACATTACACTTATACAATTTCCTCATGTTAATCAGAATTACTGACTAAATAAATATACTTATTCAGCTTGACAGTGTTAGTCTAATTGTCGCATTGTGTGATTGAGGTCACATGAGCAAAAGGATGTGTTTAGTCACTTTCACTTAAAAAAAAAAAATCACAATCTACTGTTTAATCAAAAACGTGATCCATGATCAAAATGATTCTCAAGTTGATATGCCCTGTATAAAATTGATTTGCATTACTAGTTTAGAAACAGAAGTAAGAGGGCATTAGATACACTCTGAATCTCCAGGAATAACCTGAAAAATAGATAAATCACGATCTTAAATTGGAA
>OMLP01018412.1:1675-12301 GCA_900302685.1 Spondyliosoma cantharus
TTTTTTTTTTCCTTTTTTTTTTTTTTTTTTTTGGGAACATCTTTCTTCAAGTCTTAAGTGGACATTTTTTTCTTCCAGGTGGGAACAATGAGGACTACTGGTGCAGTGGACTATTTGTACTATTGCGTGCTCATCCTGCAGCTCGTGCATCAGCCCGCTGCCAAGCAAGTGCTCCGGTACCGTTTGGCAGAGGAGGGACCCGCCGATGTCAGGGTAGGGAACGTGGCCGGCGACCTGGGCATCGTGGCCGGGTCCGGCGAGGTGACATTCACGCTAGAGTCGGGCTCCGATTTTTTCAAAATAGACAACATAACAGGTGAGCTCACCACTAACGAGAGGCGCATAGACCGGGAAAAACTACAGCAGTGCCAAATGATATTTGATGAAAATGAGTGTTTTATAGATTTCGAGGTGTCAGTGATAGGACCGGCTCAGAGCTGGGTCGACCTCTTTGAGGGAAAAGTCATCATACTAGACATAAATGATAACACCCCGTCCTTCCCTTCCCCTGTCCTGACACTGTCTGTGGAGGAGAACAGACCCATTGGAACCCTTTATCTGCTGCCCACAGCCACAGACAGAGATTTTGGCAGGAATGGAATAGAGCGATACGAGCTTATCCAGGACAATGGGGAGAACTCAAGGCGCCTGGGCTCTTCTGGGGATTCGTACTCGGGGAAGAGGAGGTTCGACGAAGGTGCGAGCAGGAGCAGCGTCTTTGAACTGCAAGTTGCTGACACCACTGATGGAGAGAAGCAGCCTCAGCTCATCATTAAAGGGGCCCTTGATAGGGAACAGAGAGACTCCTATGAGCTTACACTGCGCGTGAGGGATGGAGGAGATCCCCCTCGCTCCTCCCAGGCCATTCTGAGGGTGATGATCACTGATGTGAATGACAACAACCCCCGGTTCGAGAAGAGCGTATATGAGGCCGACCTACCGGAAAACAGCTCCCCCGGTTCCCCCATACTGCAGCTCAAAGCGACGGATGCAGACGTGGGGGTGAATGGTCAAATAGAGTATGTGTTCGGGGCAGCCACAGAGTCAGTAAGGAGGCTGCTGAGGTTGGATGAGAGCACAGGGTGGCTGAGTGTGTTGCACCGCATTGACCGTGAAGAAGTGAGCCAACTGAGGTTCACGGTAATGGCCCGTGACCGAGGCCAGCCGCCGAAAATGGACAAGGCCACTGTGGTGTTGAACATCAAGGATGAGAATGACAACGTCCCTGCTATTGAGATCAGGAAAATCGGACGCATTTTCTTAAAAGATGGGATAGCGAACGTGGCTGAGGACGTGGTGGTGGACACGCCCATCGCCCTGGTTCAGGTGTCAGACCGCGACCAGGGGGAAAACGGCATCGTGACGTGCACAGTGGTAGGCGACGTGCCCTTTCAGCTGAAACCAGCCAGTGAGATGGAGGGCGAGCAGAATAAAAAGAAATACTTCCTCCACACGTCTGCACCGCTGGACTACGAGGCCACACAGGAATACAATGTGGTCATAGTGGCTGTGGACTCTGGAAGCCCCAGTCTGGCGAGCAATAACTCTCTTATCGTCAAAGTGGGCGACACTAACGACAACCCTCCTGTCTTCAGCCAGAACGTCGTAGAGGTGTCGTTTCCAGAAAACAATGCCCCCGGCGAGAGGGTGACAACAGTGGCAGCCATTGACGCAGATAGTGGGAAGAATGCTGAAATAGCCTATTCCCTGGACTCATCGGTAAATGGGATTTTCTCTATCGATGCAGACAGTGGAGACATCCGAGTAAACACCATTCTGGATAGAGAGCAAACGGAGCGCTATGAATTCAAAGTGATAGCCAAAGATAAGGGCATAAACACCCTTCAGGGCTCTGCAACAGTGGTCGTCCTTGTGGCCGATAAGAATGACAACGAGCCAAAGTTCATGCAGGACGTATTTACCTTCTATGTCAAGGAGAACCTTGAGCCAAACAGCCCAGTCGGCATGGTTACAGTCATTGACGCAGATAAAGGCCAAAATGCAGAGATGAGCCTTTTTATTGAGGAAGAGGAGGAGATCTTTTCAATTGAGAATGACACAGGGACTATTTTCTCCACCCTCTCCTTCGACCGAGAGCAGAAAACCACATACACGTTCCGCGTCAAAGCCGTGGATGGGGGTGACCCTCCTAGATCCGCCACGGCCACCGTTTCGCTCTTCGTCATGGATGAAAATGACAACGCGCCGACAGTCACTTTCCCAATAAACAGCTCCTACACCCTTCTTCCTCCCTCCAGTAACGTCAGAACAGTAGTGAGAACAGTCATCGCCACTGACACCGACACTGGCATCAACGCAGACCTGAACTACAGCATCATAGGGGGGAACCCCTTCAAGCTGTTTGAGATTGATGGGGGCACAGGGGTCATTTCACTGGTGGGGAAGTTGGAGCAGAAGCACTATGGCCTCCACAGGCTGGTGGTCCAGGTGAACGACAGTGGGCAGCCTTCGCAGAGCACCACCACACTGGTCCATGTGTACGTTAACGAGACTCTTTCCAACTCCACAGTTGTGGACGCCCAGGTGGCTAAGAGCCTGAGCACGTCTCTCAACACCAACATTGCCGGTGACCCAAACTATGATCTAAGCAAACAGCGGCTAAGCATTGTAATTGGGGTCGTTTCGGGCATCATGACCGTCATCCTTATCATCCTCGTTGTTGTCATGGCCCGTTACTGCCGCCCCAAGAACAAGAATGGCTACGAGGCCGGCAAGAAGGACCACGAAGACTTCTTCACACCACAGCAGCATGATAAGTCCAAGAAGCCCAAGAAGGATAAGAAGAAACAGAAGTCCAAACAGCCACTCTATAGCAGCATTGTTACTGTAGAGGCCTCCAAACCCAACGGGCAGCGCTACGACGGCGTCAACGAGAAGCTGTCGGACAGTCCCGGCATGGGCCGCTACCGCTCAGTCAACGGAGGGCCGGGGAGCCCAGATCTGGCCCGGCACTACAAGTCCAGTTCACCGCTCCCCACTGTCCAGCTTCACCCGCAGTCACCGACAGCTGGTAAAAAGCACCAGGCAGTTCAGGACCTGCCCCCTGCCAACACCTTTGTTGGCACCGGAGATAACATTTCCCTTGGATCTGACCACTGCTCTGAATACAGCAGTCAAACTATCAACAAGTACAACAAACAGGTAAGAAGACACATCTCCATGTTCTTTTTTTTTTTTTTCCCCCCCTTCCACCACTCTTAAATGTCCTCTGTTTCTTCCTGTTAGTGTTCTCTCCACCATAATGCTTTCTGACAGGGCTAGTCTCAGTAGTCTTGTTGCCTTTATGGTGCTAATGTGTGTCAAGTTAGCGGCATTGATCTGTTTTTGGTTTGGAGTGCCATTCACATGTAATATTGAAAGGGAAGAGAAAGATTTAGATGAGCGTACGAAGGGGTTTTGTTACCACTCGACCAAACGGGGCCAACTTTTTGGCTTTCATTACACCGCGTGTTGAGTCTGCCTTTTCCACCAGGGGTGTCACGACTACTAACCTCGGCAAATATGTGTCGGGAGCGTTGCAGACAGCTCACATAAGGGTTTGGTTTTGCAGTTATTTTATCCCAGAGGGGAGCGAGGCAGGGGCCGGTCAAATTCCCCTTAGCCATGTCGAGCCCTGCCCTGCCCTCTGGCTGTGACAAGGCCCCCTTGTCTTCTTGTGAAAGGGAGGAAAAAAAAAAACAAAAGAGGATAAGAGGAGAAAGGTAGATTGAAGGGTGAATGCAGCACAAACATGGCTTTGTTAGGTTTTGTGAGTCAGTTTTACAGTCTGGTTTTAAGTAGGAACATCTGGCCAGGAGGTCGTATTAACATTCTTCTGGACTTATGGGTCTGCATCGCTTCATTGACCCAGCAATGAAATTGAACATTTATATACCACCTCCCATATTGCGCCTGTGTTTCTTTTACTCCCTCTTATCTTTTCACCTCGTATATAAATGTCTGCCATTTTCTACCTGCCTTTATTTTTCATTTTTTGTTCCCTTCTACTTCTCATCCACCATCCAGCTACTCTCACCTCGCTTCTGTTTTTGCTTTTCTCCCTTGTTTCATTTCTTTTTCTGTTCTCACGCTCTCAGTAGCTCCTTTCTTCCATTCGCAGCGCTGGAAGACGAGTGGAGGTGGCATGATGTGATATTCAAATTCCAGGAAATATGTGCTTTTATCAGCTCGGGCTTTATAGTTTTTTTGGCTGTCGTCGCAACTCTTAACGCGCATCAGCGGCAAGACACGCGGTTAATACATAATGAAGTCGGCTGATTTGCGTTTTTGCAAGAAAAAAAAAGAAAGCTCCTGTTTTATGTGTTTTCTATGGCAGTCTAATGAATTATTGATCTTTCTTTTACTTGGTGTCAGCACTACTCTTTTTTAGAATTCAGAAGTACTGTTTTCTCTCAGAACACAGCTGGATTGTTTTTTTGTTTTCCTCTTTCGTTTCCTTTATATTCCATACACACTGTCCCCCCCCCCTCCCCAAACTCTCCTTTGGCCCAGTGTAGTATATCCTTGCGTGCTCTGCACCCACCCGTGCTGGCTCCTCTCCCTCTTTATTCCTTATTCTCTCTCAGCCACACATCATACCCCTTACAATGGTGCTCCCCTCGCCTTGCCTTTTTTTTTTTCCCCTTGCAGTGGTTTCTTTTTAAATCTCCACTCTCATCTCTCTACATCCCTCAACCCCCACCCTCTTGCTGCTTCTCCTCTCAAATCATTTCACTCCCCTTTTACTTCTATCCCTTCTCTTCCCCTACTATGTCTCTAACAGCTTCTAATATGGTGTATTCACTGAGCTGCTTCCCAGAGTGTGAGGAGTGCTGTTGCTTTCGGATGTCTCCTGCATAATTAAAAGGGCACTCTATTTGCTGCTGCGGCAGCAGCATGTATTGTGTGTCACTACACTCCACTTATATAATTATTTATTTACTCTCTGCATTAATGCCTCGGGAACTTTTATGAAGTGTGCGTTTGTTACAATACAGCGTCTGAGACGGAACAGTAATGCACCCGCGATGAGTATTTTCTTGTGACGCTCAGTTGTAATAGAACAGTAAAGAAAGTGTTCAGCGGTCTACTGGGCAATATCATCCGTGTTTATTGTGTGGTGAGACCGGCTTGGTGCTTAATATACAATAGCAAGCAGGTATTAAAATCGCCTTTTTATATCCTAGGGGCTCAGTAAATACTGTTGATAAATTCTGTTGGGGTGAATAGGGTGTAATTTGATGGCTGCACAAGAGAGCTAATTGAAGAGAAGGTGTGTGTGTTCATGTGCTCCAATTATGGCATTAAAACAGCCGCCTCTATATTAGATTAAGTAGTGAAGCGGTCATGCTCTTGATTTTTAAGGGATGCTGCTTCTAAAAATATTCGATTTTCACGTAAGTGCCACTACAGATAAAGACATAATAAAGCACTCAAGGACACTTGTGCGCCTCAGTTAAGGGAAGAAATTTATGCATGATCTGGATTAGTGGCAGTTACATCACAGAAACGCCATTGACACTACTTTTTATTTTATTCTATATTCGTCTGAGAACATATTTTACATCCCTGAGATTTATTCATGTGACGGTTCACACGTTTGAATGTGTGTCACATTTAGCCCCAGATGGTGATTTATGATAAGGGATGACGAGGCGGCGTCTTTAATTATGAGTTTTTTCCACCCCCCCCACACACAACATGAACATACACACCCTCACCCACAAACCCATCTCTCTCACCACTCCCTCTCTCTTTTCGTGCGCCTGTGGGAGGAGATAGAGACGGGCACAAGAAAGACGGCCCTGTTAGCAGCACAGAGAATGGCCCCCACTGTTTCACAAGGGACTTTGGGAGGGTGAGGCTGGGAGGGTGAGGCGGGGAGGGAGAGAATAGAGCTGACCATTGACTGTAATCTCTAAAGGTATCGGGTTCCGTCTTTCTCTGTCTTCACCTATCTAGTCTTACAATAACCGCACAGGCAACCTGCTCGGGCAGGTAACCAGGCAACTGAGGGGGTTTATCGGCGAGGCGAGCCTTTTTTTCTGTTTAGCCCATCAGACATTTAAACAGTCATTAAGCCGAGCTAAGTGTGAGGGAGAAGCCAGCGCATCACCCGGCACCTGTCGAGGGCTCGAACAGGAGGGGCGACAGACCTGACATTTCATCTCCCGAAACTCCTTCGCCCGCAGCTTATTCATGTTTCCTCTTATTTTGCTTCCTACATTATCCTTTCTTCTATCAGCTCCTTGCATACCTGCGTCCGATCCTTACGTCCGAAGGCTGATGAGCAGCGCGTGCACTTAACAGAACACTTAACTTTATTACTTTTGGCAGTGGCTCGCTGTCCTCTCCAGTGCCAGAAAATAATGCCGTCCAGCCGTAATGTAGTGAGGAATGAAATCACTTAGCCGTCGAATTAGCACAAGCCATCAGCTTTTGTTTTATCATTGCACTTCAAAGCGCTCGCTCGTGCCCAGGTGGATCACTTTTAATCAGCGCTGAGCCACAGCAGCTTGTATTCTGCGCTCTCCCAGTGTAGCCCCTCAGGGCAGGAAAAAAAAAAAGCCCCGGTCCGCACACTTATACCAGGTTATCCTGCCTCAGGGCTGATGCAGCGAGCATAACTGGACACTGCCCTTAACCCGGAACCCCAGTTGTTCACCTCCTGAGCTCCAGCCAGCTGTTCCTCCTCTGCCTCCTCGTGGCTGCGGCCTCTCTGGGCCTCTCTGGATGCAGGTGTGCGGCGTCTGATTTGCATAGGGCGAATCCTCAGCCAGGACAAACAATATCACCATGCAAATAGGGGTCACCTGAGTGGTGTTTGTAGCCAAAACGTAGGCCGTGATCGCCCTTCAGGCTCCAGGCAGAACAGGAAACCAATATGGAAATGCGGTACTTTGCCTCAGGCCTAATTTGTTTTAACCTACACATGTAGCTGCCTAAACGCCAATGAGAAGCCACAAGTGACCTGTTTGAAACTTAAAACCCCCTGTGACCCTGCATGTCAGCGGCCGAACAGATTTGCTACCATCCCGCTACCATTGTCCGAACCTTTTGTGCTTTGTTTTTTTTGTTTTCCTCTGGCAGTCGTCGCCATTAGTGTTTTGCGGGAACCAAACTCCCCCGTCGGCTTCTCGCGTGATTTTTATCTCGCCGTGGCAGTAAGTCCCTCATTGAGCTCAATAAGGTAATTACCTGATAAGAGGCTGCACAAGGAGCTTTAACATGTTTGGCCGTCCCTCCACCGTCTGTGGTGGATGATAGAGGCTGGTGTAGGGTTAGGTGTTTTGGGAAAGGCAGAGAAAGCAGCTACGGGTCAGGGTTGGGAGCTTAGGATTTAGGAGTAGGTTTTTTGGTAAGGGTTATGGTTAAGGGGTCAGGGTTTGGGTTTCCAGGTTACAGTCAGGGGTTAAGGGTTTAGAAAATGGTTAGTGTTTAGGCATAGGGGTTGGCCTGGGGTTTGGGTTTTAGGGCTAGGTTCGGGGTCAGGGGTCAAGGCTAGGGTTTTCAGGTTAGGTTGGGGTTGAGGGGGCATGGTTGGGGGTTTAGAAAAGGTAGAGCAAGTAGCTGTTAAAGAAAACAGTCAAACTTTACTTCACTATCAACAAATCCGTTATCCAGGTTAGAACTTTCCTGCCGAGTGATGTAAGCAATCAGATGATAATCACAGGATCAAAAATGCGAAAACAGGTTTCATAGCAACCTTACGGTAATTCAGTACGGGGCGTTAGAGGTGAGGAAAAAGGTGAGGAGAAAAAAACAAAAAAAAACAATGTGGAAATCTCGTGTTTAGTACGAAATGAGATTATGTGCAATGAGCTGGTTTGTTTATTGCCGCATTATTAGTGTCCTTTGTGCGGTGCCGCGTAGCGCAGACTGTGGCTAATTTTATCAGAAATTGTTTTGGATCTATTACGGCTTAATTCAATCTATGGGCTGCTCGGGCTTTTTTGTTGTTTATGCCTCCGAAAAAAAAGGGAAAATGGAAGGAGTAAGAGTGCACAGTAATGCTCATGAAATTGCAGCGGGCAGCATTTTCTGCTATAATTTGGTTTGGTGATTTGAATGTGTTCGCTCGAAGGCAATTACTAATCTTAGGATTAGACTTACCTGATACGCAGGCAGGAGCGGTGCGGACTGAGAGAGAAAGTCAGGGAGGGATTGCCATAGCTGGTTGCTGCTATAGTATGTTAATACCGAGGCATTTTTCACTTTCTTTGCCTATAGGGGAAAAGCATGGGTTAGTATATGTTATTTATCTCTTTCTCCATCTTCTATCTCCCCCTCTCTTCTCTAATCGACCCGTGCTGCCTCCTCTCCCTCCTAATCGCGAAACACTCATGATCACACGCGTCAGCACAGGCCGGCAAAACACAGAGACAAACAGGATTGACACGGGGAGGAGCGAGGGACGAAACAGACAAGGAACGCGAGCCACATGCAACCTTGATTGCTCTCCACGCCGCTGATTGTAAGTGGCAGTGTCGGAGATGCCACCTTCTTCTCGCCGCTCCATTCAATTTGATGTCATCGAAAATGGAATTTCATTTCATAGTCGGCAGCGATCGCATTAGACGGGGCTCGCCAGGATAAAGCCGATTCATTTCTGCAGATTTGCCTTTCCTGTGGCACTATCAATCACCGCGCGCGCGCAGCGGCGCACACTTGTTTTTTACACAGCAATTGTTAGGAGTTTGTACAGTAAATTGACTTTTACAAGGCTCCCAAGGTCTATGATATGCTATGCTAGCCTTGTTGTTTTTTTCCCTCTGTAGCTTTCCTCTTGTAGGAGCTCGAACCAACTAAATGAGAACATCACTTAGCTCTGCTGCTGAACAACCCCGGGGAATAGTTCTCTGTCGACGAGCTGGATCACAACACGGATCAGACGTAAAGGCTTGCTGTTCGTGAGACTAATAGGCAAAACAATGGTGTTTTGTTTACTCTGACACTGTACCTCATCAAAATTGCTAAAAAAAAAAACAACAACAAAAAAAAAAGTCTGCCAGAGTTAGTCGCGTAATGATGTTCTTTTTTCGTTGTTGTTTTGCGGGAAAGGTCATAGGCCGCTTGTTCTCTCGATGCTCGTTCGAACAGGTGGCAAGAAGGCGCTTTGTGCTTCCTTTCTCCCCTCGCCTCACTCCCTCGCCAGCAAAGTTTCTGTCGAGTGTAGGTTTCAGCGCCTCCCTCTCCCCCTCGCAGCCGAACGCAACATTGCGATGAATCAGATGAATCGCCGCCTGTCAGCATTGCTCACACGGGTCCAAGGTGTCAAGGGAACTGCCAGCAGGGTCCGTGCCCCCAAACCCCCCCACACACACACACCTCCACGATTTAAAACCCGTCCGACGTCAGCTGCGTTTTCACGCGCGGCCTTCGCGAAAATGAGAATAAGAGCCGTGAAAGGCGGACGCGTTGATCCATAATTCACCTCTTAAGTGCCACCTTTTGCGCCGGCAGCCGACTGTAAGGCTCCTTAGTGCGACGAGAACTTGTTTATTAAGCGGAGAGGACAGGTGGAGAGACAGGCACGTGGCACGTTGTCTCCCAGACTGACGGAGGAAATATGCAAGACGAACGCTTGGTTGGTTGTTTGCGTGTTATCAAGTTCAAGAGGGTAATTGAAGCATATTTAAGAGGTATGACCTCTACCGTCAGGTCAGAGCCACGTTGTTTTTTTGGGATCTCTCTCTCTCTCTCTGTATCCTTCCTTCCCCCTTTCCGCCTTTGACCTGCCTTCTTTTGTATTAAGAGACTCCTAAAATATTAACCTGCGCCGAGATCTCAAAGATACATTAAGAATTGTCCGGGATAAATAATGCAGCCAAAAAGCTTTGCTTTTTCTTTGTCCGATTGCTTTTTTTTTTTTTTTATTAACGGGCTTGCGTTCATGCATATTTTGCTAAGCAGAGGAATATAATGGATACGACTTGACTTGACTCAGGAAGTGGAGGGATAGGACAGCTTGACTGCTTCTATTAGCCCTGCTTTGGTGCGGCTCCCACCATGTGGCCCCCCCAAATGAGATTATATGTGTATGAAACAGGAGGTAGAGCGCTCACCGACCATCCATCAGAGCCTGGGGGGACCTGTGCAAAAGTTTGTGCATGTGTACTCAGCGGGTACACACACAGTGCGGTGGATGTGTACGTGTAAGGGCGTGGGTGTACAGGAGGAACGTGTGTGTGTGTGTGTGTGTGTGTGTGTGTGTGTGTGTGTTATCCTATGAGGGCTGGAGACGAGAGCAAACGGGGGCCTCCACAGTTCAGCCTCTCCATCATCCCGCACGCCAGGCACACGCGCGGCGACACGCCTGAGAGGGTTTCAATATCCTCCGCGTGTGTGTGTGTGTGTGTGTGTGTTTGTGTGCCGGTGCCGCTGCTGTGTTTACCCAAGGAATGCAGTTCATTATATTTGTATGTGTGTCTGGTTATTACATACACTCTCTACACACATGCGCACGGAGGCAGACGGAGCCTGAAAAGGCTGGAGCGGGTGCTTCATCTTCAACTGTTACAAAAAAAAAAAAAAAAACCCACAGCGAGCTCGAGCAGTCTGGGCGGATGATGGCTCTCAGTAGCCGGGGAGTGCCCTCGAGCAAGGCGCTGGGAGCCCCTCTGCCAA
>OMLP01018415.1:0-30599 GCA_900302685.1 Spondyliosoma cantharus
CTTTTCAGGCTAAATCACAAAGTGTGGCTGCCAAGGTTTGGTGTTGAGGGAAAAATACTTCAATTAAAGTCTTAAACCCGGTCAGCAGAGACCATAAATGCTGCAGTCTTGAGGTGAATTAGATGGAGGAATGCTCACAGAGTTGTGACAATGAAAAAGGGCTCATCTTGTGGAGAAAAGGCTGGATTATGAGGAAAATAGGGCTACTTGACTCAAGATAATTTTATTTAGCGATTTGCAGGACGAGGATCCACAACTAAAGTTAGTTGGTTTTGTTTTTTTTTAACCTTTCGGAAATTCTTTTGAAAGTCTGAGGCAGTTGTAAAACACAAAATATTACAACATCTACAATCAAAGACAGATTTAACAACAAAGTGCTTCACATCACTAGACAGCAAGGATGTGTTTGATGAAGCTATACAGGAAGGTATAAAGGATCCACAGAGGTTGTACCCTGAACCTCATATTCACCAAAGAGAGGTTGTGATACATCACTGAGGATTGTCCGGCCTTTAACTGCCACTTACACAATACTGTGTTATTGTTGAACTGTGATCTTGCTAGACATATGAACAATCTTAATGAGTTTGTTTCTTATTAACTGTATCAATATCAGCTGAAGTGTTAATAATTTGATTTCTTGCTGGTTAGATTAAATATGCCAAATGATTACCACAAATACACTGAAGCACTGTGAATGAAGATTTAACCTGCCCTTTAGCTGATGGACGCTTATCTCGCATTATCAGCGCACAGTAGGGTTCACATTTAAACGTTTCTCTGTATCTGTACTGGTACCTGGAATTCAGTACCACTAATGACAACATTTTAGTATAATTTGTTGGCAGAAGCTGTTCAAAGACCTGGAATCAGCAGGAGCACCTGATTTTTACCCTGTGCCCTTTACTCAACCCGGATAACTGGAATAAAATTAAGGAACTGATGAAATACCAGCACAGTATTGGACTGTATGAACATAAAAACAACTGTCAAAAGGAGAGTTGATAACAAAAAAAAGGCAACAATTCACTAATGCAGCACTGAGTCTGCATGATCCAAAGAAGAGGAAGGCGCCCCGTCATTGTATGTTGAGCTGTTGTCACTACAGCGGTTCTTGCTTGCTGTGATGTTTCCCTGTAAATGCTATGAAATCAAAATATTTACACTATGTCAATCATGTAGGATGGTTCAAGAGTTGGGCTAACGTTAGCCGCAGCTGCTGCAGGCAACCTAGCTTTTGTGCAATCAAACACAGTACAATCTTCTGCTTTTAGATACATTTGATGTTTTACTAGGTGTTCCCGCAGGTCAGATAGGTTTCCCTGGTCAGCTTTCTGTCTGTAAGTATTGTCCTTACTCACTGTGATGCTCTTTCTCTTTCTCTAAACTGTACTCTGAAGATGTGCTCTCAAGTTCTGAAAATTTGCACTTGGCAATTTGATCAATACCCTTGAAAGTACCAAGCTCAGTGCCCAACCCTAGTGCACAGAGACTTGGAATTATTGGCTGGGGGGGCACTGGGACCAAAAGTAATTTTTTGCCCCTGGGCCAACAAATGGGTTGATCCATCCTTGGCCAGGAAGCATTTTGTGTCTAAAAGGAAGGAAGGTCACAAGGTCAGCACGATGAGAAGGAATCTGGAATATTTCCAAGATGTCTTGCTCTGAAACTTCGTCACTTCAGAAACTTGGAAGTCTCAGCACCTGCTGAGGTAATTTTATGAGTCATTTGTGTTGATCAACAACCCTTTCAACCTTTGCCATTATTACAGCCATTTCATGCTATCGAGCAGTTAGCGTCTCACTTAATGAACCTTTGAGGGTGTTAGGAAGAACAGGAAACAGCAGTATAAAGGAGTGATGGTTGGTGAATGCCAGGGATTGACCTCACAGGAACTGCAGCACAGACTCTTCTCTAATCTACCTCTGCTGAGCTGATTTTATTTCAGTGTCTGCCTGAATGGCTTCCACTGGCAGCCTTCCATTCAATAAAGAAAAGAAGAAAGGAACAGTGTTACTTTCCCCACATGATTGCAGAGGTGAAGTGAGTTTCCTCAACTTTTCTGAGCCTTACCCTTCAACCAAGAGCAGATAAGTTGCAATACAGTTATTTAACTTTACATTTATATTGCACTTGTTAAGAAATGTGCTGAGCTCACAATGAGTCAGATTTGATGTTCTCACACATTAGTATTGTTCAAGTGTGATTTAGCCATTTATTGATTTGTTTTTTAGTTCTTATTTGAAGCTGCAACAAAGCTGCCTTTGAGTTTAAGTGACAAAGGTGATTCGGATAGCGTGTCTTTTAAAATGCGTTCTTCCAAACGAGTTTTTGATAGCAGCAGATGCCCTGAAGCAATTTACTGTGATTAAAGTTTGTTTATCCATCAAACACAAGACTATTAACAGTTAATAATTTCCCTCAAACACACCAGGAAGGCCTGAATAAAAGACAATTAAATATGTTCCCTCAGGTTTTGGAACAATTTACCCAAACAAAAACTGCTGTCTCAACAGTAAGTGTTCAAGCAACCTGTCAGCAACAAAAGGCCACGCAGAGGGTTCATTTAATAAATCTTAACATCACAAACATCATTGTTACAGCTCGTCTTTTGTTTGCCCTGCTTTCAGCGTGACTCATTACAAATGATCATCATGCACCGATCTCATCTCTTCACCTGGACAATAGTTTAAACTGGTGTCCTGAATGTTTAAATGCTGTTAGAAATTCATCTCTTGCTGTGAGAAAGTCTTAAATAGATTCATCCAAACGTACTCAACAAAAAACAACAAAATTCAGATTGGAGTAATTTCATCAGGCAACTTGCCAAGTAAAAGTTTTAAAAGTGTTCTGTCAACTCTTTTAACTCCCCTGACGTGGAAAAAGTCAAGATGATGAATAACATTTAAGTTATATTTTCCTCTCTCCCAAGAAGTCCATTTGCAGCTGAAACAGCCTTGTGGATCGCAGGTTTCTCGGTTTGTGTAATTAATTTAGAAATCACATTCTGACTAACTTGATTCTCAAAAAAAGGCTGCTAAACCACAGGGCCCTGGCCTGGGAGCCATCCATCAATTTGTAATGCCTGGAGAACTCTGAAGTAATTCTCTGTGCTTGGATAGAGGTGTAAGAATAGCACTCCCACACGACAGAGATTTCTGAGCAAGGTAATCATCACCTTAAGACTTTCTGTCTATTTGCCGTCTCAGTAGAGCTTAACTTTGCTTGAAAATGGGTCTGTTGTAGTAGCCCAGTGACCAGCAGCCAATACCAACTGATCTGAGTCACATACAATTTCAGCCAGCGCTCCATGTTTCATTTAATAGTTGAGTAGTCAGATTTAGAATGCATACTCTGAACCTTAAATATTTAAAAATACAATTCCGTTGCTCCTAGGATGAATGTAAAAATGACATTAAGAACTTAAGACATAGTGGTCTTAAACATCATTTTAGGGTATTAATAGTAAGATGTAACTCCAAATATTGTTTTACCGAACATAAATTAAATCTGGTAAATTAAAGTTATGACATTACAATACACTAAGATAACAATTATAGTATAGCATTTTCCAGATATCAGGATTTAATGATGCCAAATGCTAACATCAGAATGCTAAAGCGCTCATAATAACAATACTAATACGTTAATTCTAAGCAAGCATATTTTGTATGTTCTCCATTTTAGTTTAGCATGTTAGCATGCTAACGTGTTCTACTTAGTACTCAGCACACTAATTGTGCAGGTATTTATCCATCACATCCACATAAAGATGACTGGTGGAATAGGTGGATTGCCAGTACCTACCAAAACAACAAACATCACTGTTCCCAAAACAACATGACCGTTGCAGCATACTAGTAACAGGATACCTAGACCTTCATCATTTGGTTAGGTTTGGGCAAGAAGATTGGTTGGTTAGGGTTAGAAAAACATTGCAGTTTGGGTTAAACTCTCACTTCAGTTACAAACATATTTACATTACTTATGTTACATTATGTACGTGATGCCGCTTCACTGATGCTAGCGAGTCAAAAGAACTCACTGGCAACTTCTGTTTTCAAACTGGACACAGCAGCCTCCTGAATGAAAGTCCTGTGCTTGTTTGACCCAATTGTCCATCCCCAACTTCCTCCCTGTACAGACTTTATTCTCTTTATTCTACTTCTCCTCACTTCCTCCTTTCTGGCTGTAATATTTACTACAGGTGCTAAAGGTTGCTGCCCAACAAGAAATGTAAATATAGGTCATATTGGGCTCCTTTCATAGTCGATGTATGTGGTTGTCTAACTGATAAGGACTGTACTGATCGATATTTAGACCAGATAATGCCGTTAATGAAAGGTCAGGGGGTCACCAGTTGTTGAAATGTTTCCGTCTGGACTGAAGCGACGAACTGATAGACTGATAAGCCATTCCAGAACCATGTTGCTACCACTGCTAGTATTCAGTGGATAAATATCTGACCTTCCTGCTTACACCACCATCATGAAAACATGAAAATCTATTGAACAGATTGCCCTGCACATTGATGCGTTCCAGAGGATATTTTCCCCCATGAGCTTTCCTCTCACACCACACTCAGCTCTAATTATCCCCAGTGCGCACATAATATCCTTAATGAGTACTCCAAACTGCACACTGAAGTATGTGGTTTATCTTTGCATCACCAAACTACCAATATCTGAATCGATGCCCCTATTGCTTGGATGGCAATGTTTGTCAGTGCCTTCCAAATTGATATAAGATTACACAATAATTCATAGGACGTCTTCCAGTGTGCCAACATTATGGTGAGGATTTGATTAGATTAAGGCTATGAATAGTACCTGGTCATCCACATGGTTTGTTCACGTGAAACAAAAAGCAGGTTTTCTTTGTCAAAGTCACACTTTTTGTTGACCAAACCATCTACCACAATCTCTTCTCTAGGGAGTTTTGCTGCGCTATACCAATGTCAGACAGTGCCACCATTGCTTCTGACAAACAAAAGTCTTGATCGGCTCTTACAATGACCTTGTCTGGTCAATCAGAAAAACACTTTTGATTTCAGGCTACTTCTAACACTCTGATTAAAGCAAACCAGACAATGTTAGAAATGACACACTGACTGCCTTTGCCTTTTAGCACTTTGACATCTTCAAGCTTTCAACTTGCAGGCTTTTTTTGCCGTTATGACTGGCCACACAGAAAAATTTTTACATGAACACCATAAGATATTTAAACAGCCTTAACTGTTTTACAGCTGAAGAAGCTTCAACCTACTGATTTAAAGTGCTGAAATTGGTTTCTCATCCTTCTTTTTGAGGTTTTAAATGAGAGCATTATAAACTGTTCAGCGCCACACGGACCAAATAAGGAGCCCTGTGTCCAGGCCGCCTGTTGTTTGTACCCTCAAACACCAGTTGCTCCTCTGTAATATGTTCATTATAGTGTCATTATGCTAATGTGATGTACTTTGTTTCTCACTGCTGTTTGGCAGGCCAGTTGGCGGTGGGAACCTGTGAGATCGTGATGCTCAACAGAGACAGCAGCGTTCCCAGACGGACCATCGCTAGGCAGACGGCCCGCTGCGCCTGCCGGAGAGGCCAGATCGCCGGGACCACCAGGGCGAGGCCGGCATGTGTAGACGGTGAGTTGAATGACCTCTGTAGCCTGACGCAGGGCGGATTTTAGTCGGAATGAGTCAAAACAACAGGCTGAATGGTTAGGGAAGCTGGTGCTGACCCAGCAAGCCTGAATGTGAATCATTGTGGTGGCTGGAAAGCAGCAACAATCTGCGGATAAGTAAATGTTGAATTAATGAAAAAATGTTCCCCAGATGGTCCTTAGCAGCATGAGGAACAGATTCATTTTTACTTTAATTTAATTCAATGGAAGTTATCCCATTTATTTAGCGTACAGCTACAGCATTATTATTCCCATCTTAGGCACCTTTGTCTAAACTGTAGTAACCATATGATTTATTACAATGCAATGAACAACATTATGGCAGTGGGACAGAGCCCTCTAATAACTGTCTATATGGGGTCCATTGCACGAATCGCTGCCTTAGACCACTTCATTACTTGCACAGCGGTGTTGTGTTTGAACTAGAAATACTCTCGGAGCGTTTATTGATTGAAACGAGAGATTGGCCTTTATGTGTACCAATTATTAACTGGATGCATGTTTGATTCATGGCTTTAATGTATGATTTTTGACAAGTAAGAACTTCATAATACAGTACTGTTAAATTATATTAATAATTATGTTAGTTAAAGGAATAGTTTGACACACAAGGACCGGAGAACAGACACAGGAACACAGGGCAATAACAGACAAACCAACAAGGAGTGAAGGGAAAACACAGGCTTGAATACACAGGATTAAGCAATGAGACACAAGGGCAGGAAAACAAATAAAGACAGGAAGTGAAAAGTAAAACATGACAGGATAATAGGGTCTTTAACATGAAACAGGAAATCGCAAAACAAAAAGAACACAAATCATGACAAACTTAGCTTAGCATTTACATTGGAAACTGGCCTCAGACCAGTTGCCAAGTCACCAGCAGAGACTCCAGGAAGCAACGGCAAAGTTTGACCCATAACCCACAGAAAGGTGGCTGAAAAAGGTGAATTGCCATTTAAACACTTGGTTATTGGAAAGAATGAAACAAATTAGATATGAAATGTAAATAAGTGAGCTTTAGAGGTACATGTAGGCAGATTCTGTTACTATTGGACAGAGCCAGGCTAATTGTTTCCCCCTGTTTACTGCTTTTATGCTAAGCTTCTCTAACCAGCCGCTTGCACTAGCTTTTAACTGACAGATATGAGAGTGGTATCAGTCTTCTCACCTAATTCTTGGCAACAAAAGCGAATAAGGGTATTTCTCAAAATGTCAAGCCAGTCCTTTGAAGTAGCTAAACTTGAAAAATCCAAAAAGCAACTAACAAAAGACAGGCAAAGGAAAGTCAAAGGAATAACTAAAGAGAAATACGAAACTGAGGACAAACCAGAAAACCATGTGGAACGAATCAAGAACGGCGGGAACACACGAGGACCGGGGAACAGGCACAGGAGACAGATGAAACAACCAAGAGTGAGGAAACAAGACGAGCTTAAATACAATCTAAACTAACGAGGGGATGAGCTGCAGGTGGAGTGACACTGGGAACAGGGCAGTGCTAACGAGGCTGATGTAAAACAGGTGTGGGGAGGAGCGCAGGAACACAGGAGCACAGAAGTGGAAGCAGAACACTGGGAACACAGGTGAGCAGGAAGTAGGAAGTGACAACATGACACAAGAGGATATAACTACAAAATAAAACAGAAACTAACAAACCAAAACCCCAAACCACGACAAAGATAGCCTCTTTATCAGTGTGTAACAGTGTGTAACAGGTTTCCTTCAGCTGGCTTTGTAATAATGAGCCCCAAGTACTAAAAAAAAAAGAAGAAAGAAGTAAGTGGTAGCTAACTGCTGATTAGCGAGCCACACTGTAGACAAATCAGTGAAGCTACACGAGTCACGAACACAAACAAGCTAGTTGACTGGTCAGTACTGTGGTGTGCTTAACAACATTGCAGCAAATGTATTCACATTTGCAGTTTGTGATTGGAAGCTCTTTCTAACATATGTAAAATGCATTTTTACTCACTCAAGCAAAATCACTGAAGGAATGCAACAGATCTTATTATAGATCAGACGCCACAGGGAGAGGATACAGCAGACTGGTAATGATTTTTTTGGTTGCACAACTCAAATCTGCAAGGGCGTCACAGAAGGTGCTTATACAACACACAAATGAGATTTAAAAAAAATAAAATAGTAAACTACTTCACAGTGAAAAAATTCAGCAGTGACTAAAATACGTGAAACAAACAGCGATAATGCCAGGTAATGGCATGTGGAATCATTAGCTCTGCTGCAGCGGCGTCCATAGACCTTTTTCACAGTGGACGTTTTGACATAACAGGAACATCATGAAAAATCATAACAGGAAAAGCACAGGTGTAACTATTAACAATAATGATAGGTCCCGTCCATTATGTGTCCCATTCCAGTGAATCAGCATGCACAATATACCAGGCCCCTGCATCTGGCACACCTGAGCGCAATGTAGTCATTATTAATGTTATTTCAGTCAGAGACATTTATGTCAAGGAGTACATCTTTTACAGTCCCTTCATCCCTCTCAATCAACAGATACATGAGCATTAAGTTTTAGTTAAGTCACACACATAAGGAGCAGGTTGGGTTGGTGCAGGGAGCTTGATTTATCCAAGTTTTTCACAACATTAGAAGAGTTTCCATAGCAATTTGTGCTTCTACACCTGTGTGCATGTGAAGTCAGCTTCACCTACAGTTCACCTAACAGCTTTGGAATACATTTGAATTTAATCAATTTCAGTGTATATTTTCCTCTATTAAAAAAGAGTGCTGTTCAGTGTACTACAACGACCTTGCTGTAACCTTACACACCCACACAGTGGCAACAAATGTGGCTGAAAGTGGAATTAACATTGCTAAACACTCCACTATGGAGGAGAAAGTTTCAAAGAAGGGAGCCAGTCGAGTAGTGTGGCAGTGGATTCGTCGTAAAAGGAGCTACAAAAGGTGATCACACAATTTATTTCACCTCTGGCACAGAAGCTTCCGGTTGAGTTTAAAGAGAGGCAGAAATCATGTGATGTGATTGCTAGAACCGAGCCAAATCATTGGTAAGTTGCTTTGATGATTTAGTAAACTAGAATGGCACTCAGTAGAGTGCATACCTCCGCCAAGGCCCAAAAATTCCCTGTAATTCAATCAAGAGTAATCCAATATTAAATTAATAGCCCTGCGTGATTCTAAATTTTACCACCCATAACTCTGATTTAAGCTCATCCAATCTGTAACAGCTGACCACTAGGACAACAAAACAATGAAGATAGCATCATAATCTCCATTTTGTTTCAGAAGAATAAGAAAATAATCTGCATCAAATTGTACTCACTCATAGATACCTGCCACCTTAATACGGCAGATTTTTTTTGTCATGTCCACTGAAATTAACGAAAATTGTCGAAAAATGGCCTATTTTGCAATGTTGAAGGTGCTGTACGTAAGAATTGGCCACCTTGAATTCATAACCCCACCAAATAATGCAGCATATCACCTGAGTAATTTCTAACTGCTGCAAACTGTGTTCTGTTTATAGAGCCATGGCCGTAGCTACCGTTAGCTTGTTAGCTCAGTTAGTTGTGCAGCTCGCTGGGCTACCACTGGAGTGTTCACATTGCTAGTACATGAGATTTGGACTGCTGTGAGAAAGAGGTGCTCCGGTCCCGTGCTACCTGGTTAGCATGCGAACGTCAGTAGATATCTTTTCATTGCAGCCCCTTCGCTCATCTCCTCTACACTGCATGTGTGTGTGTGTGTGTGTGTGCGCGCACCTGTGTGTAATGTGACTGGAAAAAAGAATTTCCCAATTTGGGATTAAAATAGTATATAAAAATTAAAAAAATAACACCAACACTGTTACTTCTTCACAATTTTGTTGATGATTTTGGTACATTTTTTGAATGTCTTGAACAAAAGATTGTTACATATACACTTTAAAGAAAGTGTGAAAAAATTTGTGGATCTCTCCGGATCTGCACCAAAAGGGAATGGGGTCTATTCCGGGCCGAGACCCATCCTCCATCCAAGTTTTGTGACTATGCGCTCAGTAGTTCTTGTGTAAACCTGCTGACAAACCAACAAACCAACAAAAAACAGACAAACTGTCGTGGGGATGACACAACCTCCTTGGCAGAAGTAACAAATAATAATAAAAATCGTATGAAGCTATGAATTTATCAGTATTTCATATTGTCATGAAAATTGTGATGAAATGAATCCCCTATGTAAGGCCGTCACACTCTCCCTCATTGTAGAAAGAAGTCAGCAACCACAAAAAAGCTCCAATAGGAAAAAATGTCCGGGCTTCCTTCTTTCTCCATTAAAAGCAACTGCCGATGTAATTTGGTTGTTTAACCAGCCAATCGATAATCACTTCACTTGTCTCCCTTTTTGATGCCTCTTAAACTGCTTGACTCCTAACCATGTGATGTGGCTGTCTGCATCAGGCGTCCTCCGGTGAGCCGGTGTGACTTCAGCAAATTAGTAATCACTTTAGTAGTCTTCAGTCTGTATTATGCCGAATTTTCCTCCCCCTCCGGTGTTTTTAATATGCTTCCGCTGAATAAAGATCTCTTGTAATCGAGAATGTGTGGTGTTCATCCACTTTGCAGATAAGATTTTTATACTTCGGAGCCCTCGCTGCGTTATTGGGCAATAACTAGAGAAGCGTGATAAGACAGATGAGAGGACAGGGTCAGAGGAGGGGGGGGGCGACACAGTCCATCTGCAATGCCGATTGGATCTCACAATATCACAATCAGATGCACCATTAATTCTATCACGCCATGACTCATGTTAGCCTTAATCTAATAGCCCTGACACTAGACTACGGTCCCACAGTCCGTGTCACGCTCCCCACAAGGATTTCAACCGCCTCCTCCCCTTGCAGTCGCCTCTCCGTACCACCCAATAGATGCTAATTAACTTACAGAGAACTATGATTACAGCAGCAGGAAATTGATTATAACTGGCTTCCCGCTGCACCACACCCTACACTCCATTAATAGCCAGTGCATTAAAGGTGGAACCTGTTGCTCGCAGGCTCATTTAAAGGCTTTCTGCTGTCAGCGGAAATGGCGTCCATCATCAAGAGGCTTTAAAGTGGAATTTCTGCATATTGCATGAGAATGCGATGCGTCTAATGCTGCGACTGTTCAGATATCCTCTCTGACCTTTAACTCAGAGTGTACTCAGTTACACTGGCTTTTGATGTGAATTCCCATAAATGCCCCTTTGCCCTTCTAAGCACATAAACCAATTTACTGTCTTATAAACATGTTTATTCATTTGTATCTCTCACTGAGGCTCGGCCATGCTTTTTCACTGAGCTGTTATTAACGCAGCAAGGGCTCACTGTCCTCTGGGTCAATTTAATATAGAACTCTTTCAGCAAAGCAGCAGGGGTGCATCAGTGCTTTAGAGAAATGTGTGGTGAAGAAATAGTTACCCTGTAAAGAAGAGGAGCCATTGACCGACGGACTCTGAGCAAACCAAGGCCAGGAACTCTGTCTGGTTAATCCCTCGCAACACACATGTAGATACAAACCCTGTTAGATTTTATCAACATACTCTGGTCCAACTCTATTAGCGTTGAGCGATGATTATCGTAATTGTAGATCATTTTGCCCTCTGTACCATGTACGATCAATCATGCCACAATTTCCATAATATGTGATAATTTGACTACTTTGTGACGTTGCTATTATTAACTGTTTTTTATCCACACTGTCACCTTTCAATTCTTCTCCTGACATGATCAGGGACCGAGGACCCTTCATCTCATTTGACCTCTTTCCAGCCAATCGTGCTTGGTGTAAGCTCTGTGAATTACAGTGATTTGTGAGCAGGGCTCAGCACTCATTTGACGCGACTTGCAGGTGGAGCTTGAACCTTCTCAGTATGCTACGTACTAGTCAAATTGCTAATAACCCAGCTACTTTCATGCGTAAATATGAACTGGCTTCCACTCTGTAATTCATTTGCATTCGTAGGTAAAAATTACAAACATTGTCAGACAGATGGAAACCTGCTATCATGCATCATAACTACATCTATTTTTAATTTTTTTTTTTAATGTTCATGAGTGAGTGTTTTTTTGACATCTATAACATATGTTTCATATGTACTCTATATAAATGTTAAAGTGAAACTCTTGCCAAAAAGCAACCTAGGCTTTATTTGTGAATGTATATGAGTCAAACCTCTGGGTAAATGCATAATTACGACGAAAGAGTCACTTTTAAGATTTACCGTAGTTTTGTTTTTGGGCAAGTTAATTTTGAATGGGAGTGAAGGGGGCACTTAGCTAGCATCAAAAGTCGCTATTTTTAAAACACTAAGAAGGCTCGACACAACATGAAACTTTGCTCGTAGCATCACCAGGGTCTCTTCACATGAACACGAGCATTGAGAACATTGTTTGTGTACACACAGTTTACTAAATAGCAGGTTTTGGAACTACTCATGTTAGCTGGTGCATCTCCGGCGCACGTCCGTCATGGAAGTTAAAAAGTATCCATCCGCCGCCTGCGACCTAACAGGAAGGAGAGTAATGGTGGACCGCTCCTCAAGCTTAGTTCCATATGAATGCACAGATAATTTTGTTGTTGTGTCGTTAGCGAAAAACAATATTGACCTTAAAGTTGAAAAAGGAGCCTCATATAAGAAACAATACTAAAATAAAAAGCCCTCAAAGTCACGTAGATATTGTGTGGATAGTTGTTGCTGCAAGACAGTAGCGTTCCTCCTTAACTGTCCTATATGATACGTTGCATTTGGAGATCGATACTTCTCACTGGCAAGACGGCGAGCGGAACAAGCAGCTGCTAACTTGAGTTGGTCAAAAACTTTCTTTTTAGTAAACTCTGTGAACACAAACAATGTTCTTAATGCTCAAGTTCATGTGTAGAGACCCTGGTGATACTACGAGCAAAGTTTCATGTTGTGTCGAGCCTTCTTAGTGTTGTAAAAATAAGTCAATCGTAAAAGTGCCGCTTTCGTCGTAATTATGCTTTTAAACAAACATTTGACTCAGTACATTCACAAAAAGACCCTAGGTTGCATTTTGGCGAGAATTTCACTTTAAATATCATATATCACATATTTTCTCAAAATTGTACTCAAGTACAGTACCGCAGAGTACGGGTGGGAATCAGAGAGCAACTCACGATACCGTATGATTCTGTGATAATCGAAACATTGCAAGACAATCATTGATAACATCGATGCGATATCTGTCTAGCTGAAGAATATGAAATTTCCCTAAAAAGGCAAAGTGCAGGAATCAAGTACTTATCGCTGCATTGTCCTGTCATTTTCACAGATTTTGCCACTTGAAATAATGAAACAATGTACAAAAAGTGTCTTAGCTCAGTGCATATTGTCCATGTTCACGTCTGCCATCATTCCAGTGTTTACATAAAAATATTAATAATTGGCGGCAGGGTATCGATAATAGTAAGTTTCACAATGTATTGTCAGGTGGATATTTTGTCCCACCCTATCACAGAGTTTTAATTTAAATATGTTCTATTCTTATTTCCTGTCTCAGATCAAATATCCGACCAGAGAAAGCGAACCACAACTCTCACCAGTTCAAGATGCACACCTTCGAAAGGATCACTTCCTGTAGTTTTTGTCACCTCCTACTCAGGTAATATATTGAGAGTGAACAGACTCTCTCTTTTGGATGCAGAGTTAAAAACTCTTCTTCATGGGACTGAATCCTGCGTCTCAGACAGGGTGACAGAGAACTGTAACAACACACATTGTTCTAGGATGGCAAATCATGTGTTATTGTGCTGATGGTGTTTCTCTGTTCATATGAAAATGCAGTTTCAAATCTTTTTTCATATTGAAGGTATAAAGGGAACACCATGACATTTCACATTCTGTCTTGTCTTCAGTCAGTTTTCCTCGAACAGTTTAAGAAAACGGATGTTTTGGGAATTTAGCCTCACACTTAATTGTTATAAACAGGCACTACAGACTGTTAGCTGTCTCATTTTTCAGCAGACGCCATCAGTTTTATGTTTTTTTGGGAAGCTGAAGGACATTTCTCGAGTCATTTTTCTTATCTTGAGACTGTGACAGAAGCCTGAAATTTCAAAATGTCAAGGTGTTTTTCTTAAGCAGACTAAATACATACTGTGTTTTATTGTGTCCAGGGGCATCTTCAACCAGGGCTATCTCTGTATGAAATGTGGGCTGGGGGCTCACAAGGAGTGTCTGGGTCGACTGGGAGTCTGTGGAAAAACAGGTGAGATGGGGTGGGGGCGCTCCCAAACTCATTTGTGTTTCACTTTTTAAACTATTTCCTGAAAAGTAATGGCATCATTTCCATGATATTTGCTGTGTATTATGATTCCCCTCAGAGAGTACTTCCTAATTTTTTGGCTGACCTTTTCATCTAGCGCCACCATCAGGCCACGATTTCCACTCGTACACGCAAAATATCAAAATCTAAAAGGCAGATTGCGCTGAAATTTACTGAGCGCATTCATGCTCCCTGGAGACGGACCTCTTTACATTTGTGGCCCTCCCTGAGCGTTAGCACCACATACTGATGCCAGATTGCCAGCCTTGTACATAAGATATTTAGCAGATGGTATACTATGAAAACTGTTGTAAATATTCATGGTATGTGTTTACCTTTTGACCTCAGTTTCACATTTGCACAGATCCTTATGTCCCCCTCAAAGTAAAACAGCAAACAGCAAATTGCACATGATATATTTTTTGGCTGTGTACATTTGTCTGTAGCTGTGTAGATAAAAGCTAAACTGTGCCGTATAGATATTTAGCAGTTGTTGCATCGTACTTCTATGTCAAGCTTTAGCTCTTTGTCACCAGTCTGGGGCCGCGGCTACATTACCCTCCCTGAATACACAGACAGCTAAAGGCAGCCTGGGCCATTGACAAGCCATCTTGGCAGAAGCGCTGTGGTCTTTATGCATTCTGAGGCGTGATGAAGGCCAGCAGAGGTTGACAGTTGAGGTTGTATGTCAGGAAGCCACCATGCGCTAATATTGTATTCCTCTCACTGTGTCTGTCTCTAACTCGACTGCAGATGCTGCCAAGCCGAAGCCCAAGGTAAGACCTGCACTCTTTCTCTTCTTTGACTTAGACACCAAAGAGAACATAATTAGTGAAGCATAACACAGCAGGTATCACAGAGCAGGTTCGGGTGCAGGTAACTATCGACAAAAGGAGTTTGTTGCCCATATCAGTCAGGTCAACAATTGTTAATGCTGGCAAGGCTTAGTAAACTGATGGGTTTGAATAGTTCTCTCAATGTTCCTTTATTCTTCTAGATAATTTGTGGAGAATATGAAACAATAAATTCCATTTAATTAATTTGTCACAGCTGCAACGTTTACAGTTTACAATTCGTGATTATGTTCATTTAAAATTTCAAACTAGAAAATAAAAAGAATGTACTTGCAGACATTATTTAATCTTTTGCAGGTGCTCTTGAAATCGATCATAGATATATATAGATATTGGTAGTGACATTAATTTTTTCTGGAGGCAGATTGTGTGCATAGGACAAACTACTCTTGTCTCACCCTCCCCTGCGATGGCCACTTTCAATGTGTAAGGCTGTCTCTGGAGCCAGTGTTTGCTTTGTACGTTCTGGGCTTCCATAAAAACATGGTGGTGCAACACGGGAGACTTCGTGGAAGAGGGTCCTATTTAGAAGAAAAGGCTCATTCGGAGATAAAAAAGTCAATGCCTCAGTTGATTACACACTAATGAAAACAGAATAATGAATTGTATTTTCCATTTCTGTCCCTAATTATATCTCAATCCTGCATACAGGACCTTTAAGGCGCCACAAAAAACAGCTGTCATGTGGGTAGAAAAGGATGAAAATGATAAATGCTTTTACTTTTGAAATGAGTCCTCATTCAAATTTTGCTTCTCGGGCATTCCACTTAATGCCATGCAATATGTGGCAACAAATGAAAAAAAAAAAAAAAAAAATACTATTAACCATTAAAAATGAGGACAAAATGATACAGGATTGATGCATTTTGTGGTCAGAAACAGAGCGCCTACATTTTAAGCTTGATGCGGTCTTTCCTCTCATACAAGTTAGATAACACATCTATAAACTGAGTATAAATCTGAGAGATTGTTGTATTATGAGTGTGACTCATTCTTCAGGTCAGGCTGATCTGAGACAAGGAGCAAGAATGACCCTTCCATATATCCATCTCTTCGCCCCCCTCCATAATTCTTTCTACCTACCTCATTTTCTTGCTTTTTTTCTCTGTTGTGCTCACGTTCTCTCTTCTTCCACAGGAAAGCACAACACCACCAGACCCAGGTCAGTATGGCTTGACCACTTCTCCACTTTAGTGAACCCGCCAAGGGCTTTACGTGGTACCTCTTAAGCCGCTTTCATCTCGGTTCTGTAACAAAACAGAATCACAGACAGGATGAAAAGAAGACGGTTAGTCGGGGTCCAGAGTGAGACCTGGAGGAGTTAGATGGTGGTTGAAAGTTAACGCTCAGATGTTATCATACTCCGCCGAGCCTCCTCCCCCCTGCTCATATTTGATCAAATGCTACTCGATTTGTTTTTTAAAAAAAACAAAAAAAATAAACAAACCCTGAGGATGTTTTCTTCGAAATCCACTGACGTGAATGTCTCATGCGCACACAAAGGGTTCAAAGGAGGAAATGAACAACAACAGTTTCCTCATGACAAATATATTTGTGTAAAAATAACCAATGAATAACAGGATGCAGAAGGAATCCTTAATCGGAGCACAAAAAAGACCTTTTCCAGCACCGCATGCTGCGATGCTTAAACCCAAGACGGCATTGAGATGGATTGGAGTGGGTGGAATCATTATGAGGACGGCGGCAGGAGAAATGCTGGCAGAAAAGCACTTCCAGCAGTCTATACGCCTCAGCCTCAACCGCTGTGCTTTGCCTTTGTGATAAATCAATTTCCATAAGGGGCTTTATGAGAAAGACATCCTTGCTTATTGTTCTTATTAAAAACATGAATGCGAGATATCCCATTCATCTGGGGTCACCGTCAGCTAATAGTTTCCCCGGGCAGGTTTGCAGGGGAGCTGTAGCTGGAGGGGGAGATGTGTCTGGATGTGTGAGTCTGAGGAGAGTAAGCGACCGTGTCTTTAAAGTTGGCAGGGGTGTTTAGTCTCAGCCTGAGCCGGATGCTTGTGGCTGTATTTGTCACGCTGAAGGAATATTGGAGCTGTATCTTACAGGAATAGAAGAGATGAATTTTTCTGCAAGAGCAAATTGCTACTTTTTTAGGATGGTGCCATCTTGGCCATTTAGGAAGATTTTCAGGGCATCCACAGTGACGAACAAGTAAGAGATCAATTGTGCTGAAATGCTTCGGACAGTGACCTGCCTCTAGTGATGTCTTATTAGTTTTGGTTGTACGTAGCTGGATCTCCTGACAAATCTGGATCTGAGAACCCAATACAGTGGAGTTGTGATGGAGAATTGTGTCTGTTGTGTTCAACGTTCTGAAAAATACATTGAGAGAACAACTTAACAGCAGACTGGACTGTTAGTTTTGCTGACCATTTTTTTCACTTTGCTGCAGTGATGTAGAAGTGTACTCCAGGGTGTGTCAGTACACCTGGACGCTGCAGTTGGATGCGGTTACAGGTGAAACAGAGAAAGACTTCTGACTACACCCAACCACACTCGTCTGAACTAGGTTTCCATCCAGGTAGTGCAAATTTGATGTATGTCAACCATACTTCAAAACTATATAGAAAACACAGTGGAAACACTGCATTTATCTTTACCAGCTGTGACACCGTCAGCTGGTACATTTTTACCTTGTGAGTCCGTGTGTCATTGTTGCAAAATGTGGTCCTTGAGGCACCTATTGTAGCCGGAACTTATCCTTCTATTTCTATTGAGCACTTTGCCAGGCGTCTATATTTCTGTCGGTGGACAGTTTGACAGCTCGATGGGGTCAAAATTGTGAAATGTGCAATCACAGAGCTTTACAGTTGTGTAGTTGAGATAAAAATGAAAGCTGAGTTTGAAGATGGTTGTGGTCTCAGGTAATAACGTTGTTACTGCTACCGAGTAGACGTTGGTCGAAATGTCTGTTTCCACTGTGCTATTTTTGAGTTTATAGTGATTTTTCTGTTGTGAATATTACTTTTGCTGCTCGGCTAAATAGTTGGGCTCACTTAAAATATTTAGCTGTATTCCTGTTTTTTTTTTCCATATTTTATTTCTTTATTATTATTATTTAAAAAATAACCGATATAAATATGGATAAAGAACCGAAGAGATAAGGATTATCAATAAGAGTAGTGCCATCGCTAAAATCTCAACGATGACCGTCTCTATTGACGGGTGTCGTGACTGGTATGATCCCATTACAAGATGGCCTCTTGTTGTTTCATGTGTTATTTTGAGGAACAGTGTCCATATCGCTCTATACAAATCCATAATTTTGGTCAAGTGCTATTGTTATGCAAGAGGAGTCTTCAAGTGGAGGTTTGATACAAAAACTTTTCCACTTTTCCATCAAATTTTTTCTTTAATTTCACTGTTTCATCATATTTTTATTTAGAACAAATTGAAAATGCACTTGAGCAGATATATAGAACCCCCCTTCCCCCTGTGATGCCGTTTGTGGTGAAAGAGAGTTGCAACATGCTTTCACAGAGAGGCCTCTGAAACGCTGCTTTCAACTCGAAGCAAATTAAATCACATAAAAAACACATCAAAATGCGTCTGTGTGTGTAGTCCAGGTTACAGTCGGAGCTAATGAGAAAAAAGGCGCCCCTTTAGACTTAAAACCATTAGACTCACAGATTCAGCTCTCCTTTTACCTCCGCCTCGGCTTCTCCTGCGTAAATATTCATGTCTGATTGATCAAATGTTTTAACATGTGGTGTAACTCGGCAAGTCGGGCAGAGAATATATCTGAGCTTTCCATTTTAGTCACAGTCTGAGCAACTAGCACACCTTCTATGAATTCCTAGATCTCATCAGTGCCCTCTTTTCTGCTAACTGCTGTTCCTCTAACCCTTTTTATATTCCATTTTCATACACAGTCACAGTATTTTTAAATGACTCAGCCTCCACAAGGTCTCACTGCTCATGTAAATTCTGCACGTTATCCTGTGGTTAAATGTCTGACAATTTGAGTCTAAATGCATTTGTATTCCCTGTCTGCCAGGTTTACCCAGGATGGTTGTGATCAGAGACTACAGTGGCATCCCCTGTCCCCAATGCGGACCCCCACTAAGCATTCATGCGGGGGATGTCATTGAACTGATGTTTGCCGACCTGCACAGCTCCTGGTGGCAGGTGCGTGTCACTCAACCCATCCTCGTTTTATCTCAGCATCTGTGACTCTATGAAAAAATAACATGCTACGGCTCACAGCGGGTCGGCTCGACGCACGCAATGTCTTTGCAGTGTCATTGGTTTGAATCCTCGCTGCATGTCACCTCCTGACTCTTTGCTGCCAGTCGTCCTGCAATTTGACAAAAAAAAGCTTTCAGAAAATATAAAAAGGGTCGACATCAACACTTTGTCTCAGTTTGGCCATAATTGTTTTTACATCATCTGGGACATTGCGGTTGTTTATGACAATCTTTGACAGGTGAGCCATAAATATGACATTGAGATGAGGTCAGCGCTAATTAGAGAATAAAAAGATCTGTTTGAGTGCCACAGAACCCTGGTCACATTACGAACGGGGGTATCTGTTCTTTCACTCCTCAGATTGAATCACAGCCTACATCAGATGATCTAACCAATTAGTGGCTTCAGTTGATTAATTGAGTGCCACAGTGAGACAATAAAACAGCAGACACTTCAGCCTCTGGAGGATGTTTTAATGGTGGTGCGCAACCTCATGTACAGGCACATTTAGCAACCATCTCACGAGGTCAGCCAACGGTTGACAGCATTTGACCTTATCTATTTTTGAAAGGATGGAGATTTATCTGGGGTCTTCCGGCGGCCTCCCTAGCTGTTTCTCACAGTGCTTTACGGCAGCATTAAAGCCTCATCCTCCTTCTGGTGCTGCTCCAATCAGACTGCAGTCTTAGCCAACGGCACGGCTGGGAGTTGGCAGTTAGCCTGAATTTCTTTGCTCCGTGTTTCTCTCTGTTGTGACAGAGCACGAGGTGGAGGGCGAGGGCATGAGCGCCAGGAGACTTCTTGTAAGCTGATAGAACGGCATGCAGAATGTCACACCGCAGACCTGATGGCGCTGCATTGTTTGCTACCATGGCAACCATGCATGCTGGGAGGTTGATAATTAAATGAATTAAATGATAATGCAGATTTGAATGTGCTTCCGTCCTCTGCACAATGGAATTGTAATAAGGCTCCTATCCTGACGCCATGTTGTCCGCATTATGTGTTTTATTGGTGTACATAAAAGGATCGACAGAATGCTGGTTTCTGAAGTTCCCTACAAAGGCAGAGAACTATGAAATTAGGGAAGATGAAATAAAGTGGAATGTGATGAGAAAATACACTATCTACAGACAAAATAGTTTTTTTTTCGGCTTTCTCCATTTTAACTAATTTGTTCTAGAACATTCACTTAATTTTCTTTATTCACTCTCCATAGTTCAGGTGAATAAATGTGTATCTGTCTGTTCACTGTAAATCAATACCTTGAACTAATCTTCAGTTTAATACATTAAGACATGGGATTAAGAAGGAGCTTAAACACACCACATCACACAAACTCCGCGAGAGTCAAAAACAGAGATGAGTAACTCATTCTCTATTTTAGCAGGACTAGCGTAGCCTGGTTTTCCCCTTTCATGCTTGGATTTAGCCCCCAGCCTCTTTAGATTAGATCTATGTGGAAAAACAAACTGAATCTAAGATGGTGATTCATGAAAGTTGAATATTTTGCAATAACAGATAACAGCTAGGGGGAAAGAAAATGCAAATGTAGTTTAAGGTTTTGTGGCTAGCAGTGGCAAATTACGCTACAGCTTGATACAGCTTGCCTAGTTCAGTGACTCTCAACCTTTTTGAGACGCGACCACCAAGAAAAACTGGGTTGGTGTTGGGTGAGTGTCCTTCGAGGAACAGCTGGCAGCGAGAGAGACAGCAGCTATACACGTGGTTTAGCTGTAACGAACCAGTGACAGAGTGACTGTTTATCTGGAAACAACAATGACGGCTCCTCAAGAGGTTCAAGTACACACTGCTTTATTTAGCATGAGACATCTCTGAAAGAAGAGCAAAGAGCAGAAAATATGTTTTCACTCCTCTCTAGCTGGCTCCATAATATTTTAATGCACCGACCCGCTCCACTGCTGGTCGAGCTATAAGTGACTTGATTGGTTGAAGTTAGCCCACGATAGGCGATGATAGGCATGTGGTTCGTCCAGTAGCCTGCCAGGTGCTTTTTGAATGTGCCGCCCCATTTCTAAATATTTTCCGGTGGCACATTTTCAGACGGCTCTTTGTAACAAACCATCTGGCACATCAGGTTATAGTTTTTTACGGAAATTATTCATTTTATTATTGGTGTTAATGAAAATTTACACCATATGTTTTTTATATTTATTTTCATTTACATTTCTGCGAGGGCATTTGTGCATATCAACAGTTGGTGGTAGTCATGAGCTTTAACATGCAGGATGCAGTAATAAAAGAAAAGGAGATTAAGAAGACTGCTTTGTAATGTAAAACAATACAACTCTCGGAGCCCACAAATTAAGGCTTTGCAAGTGTTTTCTTCAAGTTGATCAAGTCTTACGGTCACACACAATGTGTTTTGGTTAAAAAACACTGGATCTTCGCACAACCGTGTTTGTTTACAATGAAAACTCCACAGGGTAACTTTAATCTTCAGTGTCCCCAGTGGCGCCAGAGGATGGAATTACAGAACATTGAGAATTCATATCCCCTGTTACCCAGGAGGCAATTATCCCCCATCCCACTGGCAGAACAATACAATCAATCACCGTAATTTCATTTGATCCTTTGGCTGCTGCCTGTTTATGCCAACAGAGTAATAACTTTAATCTTTATCATACGCTTATCGAAGGCATAACAAATAGAGAGGGGCTCTCAAAAAACCTTTGATGAAATGTTATTACACAGAATGAATCATAGAGATGGGTAAAGATTCGCTCTCCAATCTAGTTACTGCCGGGGCTTGCACGGTCCCAAAAAGCATTTCATACTCTAATAAAGAGCAGTGAATAGGAAAGCATAAACAGGGCAGGAAGCTGAATGAAGAGCTCCACATGCCCTCAACACTCACTGTCTTCTCAGATCCACTCAATGGACTCCAAATTGACCTCGAACTCAGAACTGGAAACTCAACTTCTTGTTGACATACTGTAAATGCTTATTACTGTCTGCAAGATCATGTAGACGATAGAGAATTAAGGTAATGAAATATACTGGACATCTACGCAGTGGTAATTTGTTTAACCAATTTGTTTTATTTCTCTGGGGAAAAAAAAAGTATGTTTGTTGAAGGAATTAATGGTTTTCATACAAAGATTGTGTTTGCTTGAGGCGGGTTAGCTAAAATGCAATTGTTAGTCTTTAGTGCAAGCCAGAGAGCTCATGCTGTTTGGGTATTCAAAGACCAGAATAAGATCCATTATTTAGTGTTAAACGAGGCTCTTGTTTTGATGCAGTACAAATCTAACTGCCGGCAGAGTTTGAACCATAATTAACTTGGGCTGCAAATTAGATGCACTGCTTGTTGTGTGCTAATTGCTGAGGATTTATTGAAGCGAGTGTGGGAGGGGAAGAGGAAAGGGAGAGAGAGGAACAGACAGAGAGAGAGGAAGAGAGAGAGAGAGAGAGAGAGAGGTGTAGTTGCTCCCAGACATATATAATGCGATTAACAGCTGCTTGCCATTGCAGGGCAAAATTCTGGCGACAAGCAAGATTGGCTTCTTTCCAAGTGATGCTGTGAGGCCTTGCCCATGTGTAAGTGTGCATATTTTTTCTACTCAATAAGACACATTAAGTGTGATTACAATGCATTCAGTGGATAATGGCTACTATTGATGTCTCAGCGAAGGAATGCAGCCCTTTTCAATTGTACTTTTTCGCTGCAGAAGACTGATTTAAGATTTAGATGTGGCTTGAATATCACATTACAACAAATGACCTCCGCCCTTCCTGTATCGACTCCATAAAGACACAAAATAACCGAAATACTTCTCTGTGCCAGGTTCCAAAACCTGTTGATTACTCGGCCCAGCTCTGGTAAGTGATGAAAGCAAATGGCTGTAGATTGCTAACGGCAACCTAAAGTCATTCTTACTTTGAAAATATTGATTGTTTTGATTGTTCTCATCCTCATGTTCAGAATGATTGATTGCAGTGTAAGTGCAGTAGTTGTTCACGGGTGGTTCAGGTTTGCAGGGCCCATGGAGAGATACCAGGCTGAGGTGGAGCTCCTGGACCGAGAAAACGGCACCTATCTGGTTCGACACCGCAGTAAAGAGTGCACCGAATATGCCATCAGTATAAAGTAAGTGATGTGACGTCTTGTTTTCCATCTATTCCCACTGCAAGCCCCCTGCGATTTTCACTTCACTCCAGTTTACCAAGAATGGCCGAATAAGCCCAACACATGCAGTCAGCAGCAGTCTTGTGGGCACTAACACCTTACTGTGGGAGGCGAGTGGCAAGCATCATTCAAAATGCCCACATGCCAATAACAGCTCCGCACAACAATGGTGCAGTATCTGAAAACAAACACTTCATCAAATGTTGAAATGGATGGGCTGCAGCAGAAGGAGATCACGCTGTGTTCCGCTCATGTCAGTGAAAAACAAGAAGTTGTGGTGAATATTATTATCATCAAGAGCAGCAGCTGAAGGATGGGAAACGTTTGACCAGTCTGATGACTCATAGTTGATACTGAAATGCAGATGGTTGGAGCAAGATTCAATTTTGTTTCACCCAAATTGCAGAAATAAAAAGGTTCTCATTCACCTGCTAGTGGTGTCAAGCAATTTGTTTTGTCCAGGTTTCGAGATATCTGTCTCAGAGCTTTCAGCCTCTAAAACAAACTGTACAAACAAAAGAAATACCAAGCACAGTTTTACTTTTTTAGAAATTGTAATGGATTATCATGGCCACAATTGTCTGTTAAGCTTTATGGGAATCATGTTATGGCTTTCGAAATTTTAAAATACATTTCTTAAAAGGATTTGCTAGAGTTTTTGCATTACAATGATAGCGCAAACTATAAAACTACTCATGAAGTTACGACCGAAATGCTTACAGAGCAGCATTGCATTGCTTCACTGCTACGAGCTCATTCAGGTGAACAACCTTCTCTTACATTCTAATAGCTGTAGCAGTATATCTGGACCAAGCCTCGGAAGACTCCGGTCACATGCAAAATACATGCACAGACAGAGTGCACACAGGTGCTTTGTTCGACAGACAGGTAGCCTGTTCAAATGATTTCATATGAGCCGAATTAAATGATTCAGTGGGCTAAGTAGAAGCCTGTGATATTTACCAGAGAATTTTGATTTATTGATTTCTGTCGAGGTGTTGAGAGATTTTATATACATGTAACAAAAAAGTGCTTGTAAAAAATTATTTCAAGTTAGGCCCACAGTTTAACCTGGATACTTCCCAGACCTCTCTCTGAACTGTTATAGAAGAACAGTATAGAAGAAACAGTCTCAATGAAAACCGTTGACAGTGTGGTATGTCTCTGTTTCTGGAAAGAGATGGAAGGCTTCTGTTGACATCACAAATGTTCAGTGCTCTCAACATCAAACATGAACGTCTGACTTAGTTACACTGAGATACAGGTAGAAAGGACAAGTGCTCTTTAACCTCTGCAAAGAAAACCCACTGCATGGCTTGGCAAGTGAGGGAACATTTTCTTTTCTTGTTTGAGTTGCCCTTCCTGTGTCAATGGCACCAGCTTTGTTTGAACCTTACATCATACCTCAACATTGTTGCTGTTAATTTCAGTTTACCCTGATGGTCGGAGCCCATACATCTCAGCTGAATGCAGCCTGGGGAAGAGGTGGAATTGGATGATCTTTTTAACAATCTAACTATTGTCTGTCTCTTCTGTCCAGACATCTGTTCAAGGAGAGCCTGATAGCTTTGCATCATACTATTTCGCCGCTCTTTGGCTATCAGTCCTAGAAATGTTTGTCAAAAGAAAGATAGCAACACAAATTGTAGATGAAACGTCCATTCCTTTGGGCCTTAATAAATGGCTGTTTAATCTGCAAGTTCAGTGCCTCGGTATCCCCTCTTTTGAAATACAACGCTGTCCATTTCACAAGTGAATATCTTTCAGGCTACATCAAAGCTAGTTCAGTCTTTCAAGGACTGTCGAGTCCTCCTGACCTGGCATGACGGCTCCAAGAGATTATAACGATCGAGGGTGCTCTCTGAAATAGTGTTTGGATGTTCACACTATTTAGCCAGTGACACACCATTGCAGCCCATTTGGTGTGGTGGACTCATACCGTCGCTCATTCAAAGCTTTGATGTACAGGGCTGGTTTCTGAAAAACTCCAATCCTAATTGCCTGTCTCACTGCTTAAGATCATTATCGGGATGGCCATCTGAGATAATGGTGCTTTATACAGAGAGCTGCTTGTAATCGGCTGTAATCATCTAATGTCAAACACCACGAGTCGTCCGTTGATGATTGTTGAATGGTGTTTGTGTGTATGTATGCAGCCATAGGAGGGCCTATAGGAGGGAAGAGAAATTCAGCCTTCACCAAACATAGTTTGTCTGTCTCCATGTGTTATGCAACATATAACTCAACACACATCAATTATGTATTACTCACCATATATTCATAATGTATCAGTGAATCTGCATTGGAAGATTTACAGTGTGGATCTATCTCCAGTGTAACTTGTGCATCGCCATATGGGAGATATGCAATATACAGTGCTGTCCTTGCAATCGGCTTGACAGGACATCCCCACATGTGCCTGCAGTATGTATGGACTGAAAAGTGTGCATTGGCCCTCAACCAAGTACTTAGCTTGAGCTATGACTCTCACATGATATTATTATTTAATCACACAATTATTGAATCTGGCTTATACTATATGCTCTCAAATACCTTGGAGAGTGTTTTTATAGTCAGTTGGGATATATTTTGGACTAAGTGAGCACGTGAAATGGCGTCTCCCATGAGAGGGACATTTGGTAGAAATAGATACAATAATGAAATAAAATGAATAAAAAATAAATTATATTGATAATAAAGTTTATTCATATAGCATGTAACTAAATAAGGTTATAACACGCTTTACAGAATACACAAGTACAAAAAAACGTAAGAGCATGGGCAACCATACAAAATATAGAAATACAAATGAGAACAAATAAAAACAGAATAGCAGTGTAGAAGTTACAGATCAGCCATCAAAAAAGGCCTTCCTATAAAAATATGTTTTAAGTGTTGTTTTAAAAAAAGATAATGTATTTGCAAGCCTTGGGTAGAGAATTCAAAACTGTATAGGGCTCTACGGCCAAAGCCTGGGTGGCATTGGTCGCCAGCCCTGACCCAGGAATGACTAGTAAGGGTATATCAGAGGATCCCAGGTTACAATTCAAAACATTGGAAGTCAAAAGCTTCCCATGTTGGGCCTTAAAGTAATTTAAAGAATCTTAATCTCAAAGTTCAGTTGTGAATTGAATATGATACCAACATTTCTGAATGTACATTTTTTATCGGTGGCCATTGGTACAGTGAACAGTTGTTATTTGCCTGGTTATTATATCAAATTGAATCAAATCAATTTTTATTGATTATTATTAGCCCAAAACAGAGCAGAGATCCCACTCCCAGGTCAGACAGACATGCATGAGATGTCGCAGTAAAGAACAGAAAAACAAAATCATAGCTTACAAATAGCATTGACAGAATAGTCAATTATAGTGTCATCTCCGAGTTAAGCTGCAGGAAGTTACAAGTCATTCATTTCATAAAGGCAGTTAAGCACTCCATTAAACTGCTCAGACAGCAAGCAATACATGTCTGAATAAAGTATTCATAAAATTGCCAATGATCATACTATATATGCTTGATTTTTGTGTGATGAGCAAGTAATGGAGACTATTGTCCCACGATGCTTTGCACAAAAGACACTAAGATGCTGCTCACAATTGGAATACTTTAAAATTGTCCCTTTCACAGCAGATATTCTCACATGCCATAGCAGGAAAACCAGAAAACAGAAAAGAAAAATTGCTTTGTTGTGATTCCTTGGTTGCACCTTTTGTTATTATTTCCTTTTTTTCTTATAGTGAATTGATTGATTGATTGATTGATTGTAAGCCTGTGTCTCATTTATCCTCCACAGGTTCAACGATAAAGTCAGGCACATTAAAATTCTGACCAAGGATATCTGCTTTTACATTGCCGAGAGCCGGCTGTTCAAGACCGTGCTGGTAATGGTTTTAACTTTGTATGGATTTTTGTGCCCTTTCAACTCATGTAGCATTAATGAGTACAATCATTTTGACATTACTCTACTTTTGCAGAACTCTCTTGAGATAAACCCATACATGCATGTGGACATTTTCATTTAAGAATATGTCTACTTGGTGTTGATGTCAGAAAGCAACATGTACAAAGTGTAAGCAACTGCCTGTGGTATTGTGGGGCAGTAGCTAAAATGATCATGTTTCTAACACTAATGCTTATACTTGAAATGGGCAGATAGAAAAATTGCCCTGCTCAGGAACAACCCTAACCATTTAAAAAAAAAAGAAAGTCTTTTATACATTTGCACACAATACCATAAATATTTACCTTAGCTCATTGTTGTTTCTTGGTGCTTTTTTTTCACACAGGACCTTGTGGAATACTACAAACAGTACTCTCTGAAGGAGGGTTTCAGCAGTCTTGACATCACTCTGCAGGTCCCCTATAGGGAGCCTTCCAATGGAAACATGCCCAGGGCCATTACTAAGGCTGGCAGTGGTGAGTATGCTTCACAAACATCCAAGTTTCCTTGTCTGACAGGTGGAAATGCTACCAGTTCAGTTCAGGTCTCAAAGTCAAAAGTAGTTGAAATAATTTTCAGCATCTGTTTTGAAGTACCTGAGGGATGGGGTTTTACTACAACAGTTAAGTTCAGATAAAGAAAGGTGAGTTTATTTGACCTGTTTGTAAGCCTGTATATATGACCAAAATTGTGAATGGAAACTTCCCCAGTCATCAAATAGACATGACAAGACAAACTGAGGGCAATTAAACACTTTGCTGAAATTGCACTTACTCTATTTTGTTACTACAGGCCAGCTAATACACTGTACGCTCTCATCTCGAAGAAAAAAAATGTTCCAGCTTACATTACAAAATCATGCTGACAGAGCATTAGGCACTCAAATTAAAATTGTCTTGATACCCGAGGCAGTCCCGTCTTTGACGTGTGAAACATGCTAGAAATATTTAGTACAGCATATTGAGCTAACACGATTCCCTACAAGAGAGCGCAGCGTGGAAGACAGCAGCAGTTTCTTCATGCGAGACGTGCCTCCTCGGTTTTGTTGGATTCATCCTCTTCTGTCATAATCATCAGGTCAAAAGCGGTCAAAAACAACATTTTAGCACATGTATCATGCCATTTAGATTTGACCACACAAACAAGATCATATCTCTCTGTAACATGGGGCTTAGATCTTGGTCAGTGAGTGTGGTTATGAAATGTTTTCAATTGTCTTCGATATCTTGCAAATAGTGCTCACTGCAGCTTAGTTCAATGATGTAAATTGTCTATGCAATAATTCCATCACAATGACCGTGATCATTTGTTCTAATTTGTATTTGATCAAGATGACATGGATTGAAATCTATCACGCTTCTAGTTATTCATGTTAAATGATGCGATGGATCAAAAGTGTTGAAATGTACTGATTCAAATGATGGTGTATGTACTTTCAGCCTTAGTTAAACAGAAGCTTTTAACAGTTAAACCATTTTTTCCGGAGCTGTTTATTTTGATGAGAAAATAAAACAAAAACATGGCTTTCTATTTTGCAAAAGTCTCAATGAAAAAGGAAAAGAGACAACAAAATACAAGCTTTCAGTGGATCATGCTGCCAGTATTGTACCGTCACCGTGAGCAGTTCAGCAGCATCTGTGATTCCAACCTACCGATATTAACAGGCATGAATAAATGTGTTCCTGCGCTTACATTCAACAAGTCCAGCCATCGTGTCATTACTGGCCCTCAGACACAAGCAGATGGTCATTCTCTTTCTGGAGAAGAAGAAAGGGGTCTTGAGGAATAAGAAGTGGGGAAGAGAGGAGGGAGAGGATGGGAAAGGCGTGACAAGGGGGAAAAGGCAAAAGGGACGAGGAAGAGGAGGGGAGGAAAGAGTGGGAGGCAAAAATGTGGGATACAATGAGAGAGACATTAGCATTTGTTTTGTTATGTATTTTTATGCACAATTTGAATTTTCACATCAGAAAATAAGGGTTGGTGAGCTTAATGGGCGATGAAACACCTTGTCAGAATAGATTCTGATGCAGTCAACATTTCACTCATCTGACTGATCCTGTCAATAATAACCCGCATAATTAGCATTTTCATTCTTTTGGCCCTATAAAAGGTTTGCTTCAAGTTCGCTTGACCATTAGATGGAAACAGCTATTGACATAAGAAAGGGATGGGCCATTTTTTAGCCTTTTGAAGTGGAGTTTGATGAAAAGACTGATACATTGATATAGAGCTGTTTATGCTATCTTAGCTTAGCATAAAAAGAAAACTGGAAACGGCACGGAACAGCCAGCCTGTTTCGGCACCTCTACAGTTCTCAATTATGTTGCAAAAATTATAATTTGTGGTTTTGTAGGGTCTCATGTTTCAAACAAGGAACAAGAAATGTGCTGCTCCCAGACAAAAAAAAAACGTTTTTCAGTCCTCATGCCGAGCTAACGAGCACCGTCTTCGCTCTTGCTTCTTACGCAGTATTCATACACCAGAGCTGCTTACATCCAATAAAAGCCAGACCACCTTGAAATGTGACCTAGCTGATGCACACTTACTGCACTTACTGCATTTGCACCTGGAATTAAAGTGTTTTTCCTTACCCGGATAATACATCCAAATGCAGATAGCATGTTAATAGCATGGTAAAAAGGAAGACGCAGGGTACAAAGGAACAGCATGAGGTAAGAGAGATAGAGGTAGAGCACAAGACAAAAGAGGAAGTGAGAGAGACAGTGAGTGAAGCAAAAAGAAAGGAGCCTCGGCAGCTCACCAGGCTTGGCAGAGAGGTCCCAGTTAGGGCCCAATGCCCCAGGCAAGCACCAGGAGCCTGCTACTGCAAACGTCACACTCTGCACGCTGCTAGCCTCTGAGATGGCTTCACAATTTTCCTGACAGGACATGACATTTCACTTGGGCTGGCAGCGGAGAAAACCGTGTGACAGCCGCCTGCTGACACACTCCTGGGGGATACCCCTGGTCCAACTGAGGGACTGCGCCTGTTTCCACAAAACTGGGAAAAGTTTGCAAATATGATCTGATGTAAAAGAGCAGGAAGCAGCTGGAGGTAAATTGTCTTAACATAAAGAGAGGCGTGCATGTAAACAACCACAGTCGCTGCAACAACAGCCGAGGCAAGCAGCAGAGGAGCGCTGGAACAAAGTCAAAGTTAGCCCTTTGTGTTTGTTCGGATGTAAAATTCTGCTACATCCTTGTCCCTCTGCCTCCTTTGGCAGCGTCGGTCTCCCAGCGCATCAGGCTTCAAAGCAGCTCTGCAAGAGGTGTGTTTTTTGCATCGCTGCCATTCAAGGCGCTTCCTTCTGTGAGAAAGCCTTGACAGACCCGCCGTTGCCTCGGTGCATTCTGGGATAGATTATTATTGCCTTAAGTCGTCCACCCCCATAGACAGACTTAGTGTGGGCACTGCGTTCTCTGTCTGGTAAACAGCCTCTGTGGAAAGACAGATGTCATGGCAGA
>OMLP01018417.1:19746-32773 GCA_900302685.1 Spondyliosoma cantharus
GCGATGATATAAATATTAATAAATGTATAATTAAACTTGTTAAAATGTACATTTTGGTGTTATTTCGTTTTTAAACAAATATCATGACACAATGAATGCATACATCACTCAGTTGGGTATTGAGATACATGAGAGATTATAGAGTTTAAAATATAGCAGTTAAAATGACCGCTTACGGCCATTCTAGCTAGCTTGTGTGTGTGTGTGTGTGTGTGTGTGTGTGTGTGTGTGTGTGTGTGTGTGTGTGTGAAGGTGCTAGCAGCAGCAAACACACGAGGAGCAGCAGCTCATCTCTCCCTGCCTGCTAACCATTACATATGTTGACTTGCAAGTGTGTTCAGAAAGAGGGTATATCATTATCCAAGTCCATGATCAATTATGAGCCACTATCACTCAATTCACACATGCAAAGCCATTTTCCTCAGTTGTTGCTTCTGTGTGGATTGTGACGTCATTGTGTGTTCAAAAATAGACATATTTTAGTGTGAGTCAGACGTGATCGGGTGCATTTAATCCTTGAGGGTAAAAAATGTAAGTATCCGCGCCTCACTCTGTGTATTGTTGTTTTGTATTAATCATCGCCTGCCTTTGTCCCATTATACAGTGCTGCACTGCGTTTGAAAACCACTTAATGATGTGTTTTCGTCTTTTGTTCACTTGTGCTTCAGATGAATTCGCTGAACTACTGCTACATACGCAGCATTTCAACTGAGAGAACGTCGATCTGGGCTCAAATCTCTGCCCAGTTACAGCCTTGTCTACGAGGGATGTCCATCAAATCTGACTGCCTTTGTGCACCAAGCATCAATGATGTAAAAACACACCTCTCCACTTCCCGTGCTATGACAGCTCGGAACGCGGTCAGTCTGTGCATGGACCAATCTCTGTGAAGATGTCGGTGCAACAGTTTCTGATTTCCCTCAGTTTGAGCCTTGTCCATTTCATGTCCCATCCACTGGACGTTAGCCAGGAGCAGCCTTGAATCCAAGCTGGATTAGCATGACTTCCTCTCCCTCTCCCTCTTCCTCATGGGGTGGTCTGGCTGGTCAGGTTGGATGTCTGAAAGATGCCATTCAGATTGGGGCAGTGGATGCCTCAATCCAAAACCCGCATTTTCTTCTCCAGTGCTGAATCATTTATTTAAGCCTTTGGCAATATGTGTTTCAGCAACAGAAAGAACAGAAATGTAGTGACACTTTTGAAGCCGCTCGCTGATCCTGCATTGTGTTGATAGTTCAGTCAGCTCTTGGTTTCTGTCAATTATATGTGAAAACAACAACAATTCCTGCAATTTGTTAAAGTATTTTTGGTAACTAATCTTGAACACAGCGGTGTATATCTGTTTAAATGTGGTGTGAACAACTATTGTAGCTAACCCTGCTTAACAAATCAAATCTGTGACGGTTGAAGTGTGTTTGGATCGCAGTCGAACTTTGCTTATGGTTGTGATCTGGACGGACGCAGACAGTCCTCTACAGCTCCATCTCTCCACATTTTACTGTTGCTCTGTGCTCACTAAACTACAGCCACGTTTGAGCAATCCAATCAAACCTGAAGGATTTTGATTTAAATCCCTCTGAGATCGATAACCCTGCCCACATCTCTGACTCATATTTCGCTGTGACTTTACTGCTTCATGATGGATGGGCTGATAACACATGGTTGCAAAACGAAGCCAAGCCTGTAATCAGCATGTATGTGTGAGCACTTGTGTGACATAACATAATGTTAATGATGGCTCTGTTGTGTTTAGTAGGGCCGGTGAGTTTGCATGCAAGTAGTCACATGGATGTCTCTGCGTTTTGAGTACTCCAACTACAATTTGTCAAGTTGTACTGTAGGCCATAGATCAATCCCTCCAGAACAGTATAAGGCCGGATCCATTGTGCACATCTTAAAGGTTAATGTATAACTTGTATTCCTTTAACACCGAGGGGATGACAGCAGTGTGTCATGAGCTGGGAGGAATTGTTAAGTGCAGGGGACCGGCCATGAAGCGGTGTCTGAGTGCGGAAGAGCCGTGAGGTGAGGAAAAAAGAAGTGTAAAAATTTGATTTAATCCAACGCTGAGTGGAAACCACTCTGCACCTTTTGTCGTGTTAATGTTCACTCTCTAAGAATCTGAGACGCAAGCTCCTATTTCTGTTTCGTTCTTCCCCACCTCTCAGTTAATCTGACGTGGATCTATGAAGTGTGCCGAACACAAGCTGTGTTCCGTGCTCCAGAAATAGCACTGTTTCATGCTCACATTATGGATGTGTCAGTTTGGTGACATTAGGCAGCAAATGGAGCTGCAGAATTTAATAAATAGAAAAAGCCTATCCTTGTCAGGAATTCATGGCAATGTGATTTACTCTAATCTTTCAAGCATGAAGATCTACTGGAGCCTCCCCCGTGCCCTTACTTTACATGCCGTCATCAGTGTATTGTTATAATGTGCCAACTTCAGTCATGGCTTAAACCCTTTGGTGATATTGACAGTCTGGCTTTTTGGAAAATGCTTTAAAATTACTTCCCTTAGGGGTGCTGCTGTCTTGTTAGCCAGCGTTTACAAAAAAAAAACATGTGGCTGTTACACTGATATTTGTTTTCTCTGTAATAGCACCGAATCTCTCTTTTATCTCCTCTGTTTTCGTTGGATCATATGCTCAAATTGCTTACCCCATCAGAAGATGCAGACTTTTGTGTGTGTGTGTATGTGTGTGTGTTTGTTTTTTGCCTGCTTACTCATTTGCATGTCTTCCCTCTGTCTTCTGTGTACTGTCTCAGGCCCACTCACACAGAAAGCCCCTGGGAAACAGTAGGTTCGGAGGCTAAGTCAAAGCTTGTGGGAAACTAATCTTTACCAATGCATTCTCTTCCTCTCAGATCATCATGGATCTCCAACTGGGGTCGTCTCCACTGTCCTGAACCGAGATCTGATGTCTCCGAGGAATGCAGTCTTACAGCTCCGTGGAATGATGACACTCATGTAGATAAGAAAGGAAAACAAAATACCACTGGTGTCTGTTTTAGAATCTCTGAAAGCTTCCAAGAGTTATGTGATATGTTGAAAAGACTAAAACAAAACAAAGTATGACAAATCCAGTTATATTAAATTTAAATGACAGATACGCAAAACAGGAAATGAAAATACAATGTTTTCTCTGATTAACTTTGCTTTTCTTTATTTAACTTAAATGCTCTCCTCACTATATTTTTCTTCTCCGCAGCTCTGAATCAACGTTCTTGTGTTTCGTCGAAATAATGCTCTACGAGACTCCAAATTGAGCAATATTTGTGTTTGGATATTGGGATTGTAATCAGAATTCTGACTCGGCTGAACCGCAGTACACAATTGAAATTTTCAATCTCAGTCTGAGATGTTTGTTTTTTCATTGTTATTAATCTTAATCTTAAACATTTTTTAGGGAGAAGAAGAAGAAAAAAATAATAATCAAACAACCACAGAACCAGCATACAAAAACAAACACACAAACACAACCACAACCAAAAGACAATTAATAAAAGCCATACAAAACATCAGATAATAAGTATGCAAATCTCCTATGAATACATTGGTAATATCCCAGGTCAAGTTGTTAGTAGTAGGCACAGCCCATCATGTTTTTTGCATGAGGTCTGCCAGTGTTTCTACAATTATCGCTGTGATGGAGGCATGACTGAGGGCAGTTAATGCATAGTTGACGGTGACATTATAACATTTCTGAAGTTTATTTTTATTTAAATAAGAGTTAAATTGCTCAATAATCTAATAGTAGTCACTGTTATAGTATTTAGTCAGTTACCCATGTCCTCACGATTACTGCTCCCCGATCACGTGGGGACGTAGAGAGGAGGGACTAACTGCAAAACACAGGAAATCAGCCAAAATGATGATGCTTAATACCAGCTTTAAGGAAGTCCATCCAACTCCCTGACGAGGTTGAACTGAGTACAGGCATGGTATTGGGCTCTTTTAAAAGGTTACGGTCTGGTTGTTTTTGTTTCCCCAAACAGCCAGAAGCTCTGTAATTGCTTATACATATACGTAGATCAATGCCAGCAGCTCTGTAAGTGCTGCTGGCATTGATCTATACGAGTGTAATACACTGAAATATTCATAAGCTCTTCTTGCCTGAATTTTGTAATGCAAAAGAAAAAAAAGGCTTGTAGTTGACCTTCCCCTATTAGCTGGAAAACACAACATTACCGGCCCATATAAAGTGATCCAAAGTGATCCACAATGCAACTTAGCCACCTAGTGACACAAATGGAGGCAATTTATCAGAATATATGCAGCTTCCTCATAAGTATAGGTTTCATATACTACTCACAGCTTCACCTCTCCTCTAAAAAATAGAATGTCGCATCGGGGCCCGGCCTTCAAAGACTCACATAACTCATCTGATTGCACTCAGAATGAAGTATCTCCTGATTGAATTGCAGTTGATTGTTTGCATTGGCTGGATTATGGTAGTTTGACATTTTATATCTTACAATACAGGGTGTGGAATTGATTGAAAGAAAAGGTTTTGGGACCTGAATGTGTCCAATATGAACCTCTTCATCAATGCAGAGTAGTTAGAATAGGCTAGTTAGGTCACTTGGCACTTGATTGTTGAGAAAATCTCTCCCTATCACCCCTCCAGAAAGAGTTTTAACTCTTAACAGCCTCGCAGGACTGAGATATTGGAGCGGGGTCATTCATCTCCTGAACAGCCCCATTAAACAGCCGCGCAATCAGGGCACTTAATTTTCCTGATGTACTTCCCCCACTCTCTTCCCTTTGATTTGTGTTTGATGATCTCACATTGATGTACTGTTTGTTCTGTGAGCTGTGAATGAATTTGTGTCTGCTGTCTAATGTATTATCGCCCCCCAAAAGCCTTATGTCTAACGCACTCCAACCAGTCATCGTTCAAAAGAGCTACTTAATGTTACTCTGATGTCAGCTGTGATTTTGAGAATGGCTTGACAATAGCTCCTGTGCTCCATTTTGGTCACTAGTGGGCTAAAAACTATCAAAGCATGCTGAGAGATACACAGACATGTTAGCATGACACATCCGGCAGCCACAGACTTAAAGAGCCGAATTTGGGTTTTTTGGCCTACCTGATAAAGTACAACATTCTTTATCTCTGTTTTGGTTCACCACACTTCAAGCTTTATTTCAGAAAATGTTCATCAGGAACTTTGTCTGCTTGTTGTTTGATGCTGGACAAGAAGTGACCTTTTTGCTGGACATAGAGCTGAGTGAGGGCTGATGAGACTCAATCATGAAAGGTCTTTTTTCATCACATTGTGCATTTATTTCATTTTGATATCAAGAAAATAATTACATTTGTGACTATTTAAAATAAAATACTCTCTACAGTCTGCTGCACATTAAAACCTGAAACTGTAATGAGGTTAAAGCTAAAAGTTCAGGCTAAAGGACCCTGTAACTTATTTCTGTTGCACTGTGAAGACAGTGTCAGTTTTAACATATCTTATATATATTTTGTTGCTTTTAGCATTACTGGTGAGTATTAAGTGAGTTTTACCTACTTTTATGTCTCAGGGATATTAAGGGTAGATTCTCCTTTAACAGTTGTATATATTGTCACTACGATATTTTTTAAAGTATTTATTGGTTTTAAAGTCGCCCCCTATTCAAAAAGATGTCCCTTTTTCTTGTTCCTGTAGTTCAATGTTTGAACTTCACTGTGTAGAATGATGTATGAGCAGCGTTTGACAATAGACGTCTGTTTTCACATTCATTGGTCAAAGTGTAGAATTTCTCTCTTAATACCTGATTTCTTACATATGTGTATATCTGACGTCACAAATAGTTTGGCTTCGTACACAAGTGTGAAGCGGGAAATCGAAGCCTCGAAGTACAGTAAGGTAGGAGACATCTTGTATTCAGCAGTGAATGAAAATTATTTCTATATTCATGCATGCTGGAATTTTAATGACTGAGATGTGCTTTAGTTTGAAGAAACAGCAGCACATTTGCTGTTTAGTGCAGTAGGTTTCCTTTTTTTAATCTTGCTTACTTGCAATGTATTGTGAAATGTGCTGTCGAGACTGCCAGATGTTTCTGCAGTGATATCAGAAACATATAAGTTATTGTAACGGCAGTCTGACAGATTCAGCCTGTTGTATCATGTCTAACTGTGAAATTGTGGATTCATAAGATCCGTTGAAGAAATGTCCACACATTGCTGTGCAAAGTTCTTTTATTGACTGAGGAGAAATGAACAGCTTGCTCTGTTAAACCATCATGTAGCATTTTCAGCCAGAAAGTGGATTTTTCACTTTCATTCCCAACCTGTCCAAAGCCTCAGTATTTGACAAGTTGGGAATGAAGAAAATGCACTTTGTTACAAAGTGGACACTTAAACCAGAGCAAAACTGCCTGGTAGCACCTTTATCACAAGTTGTGCTCCTATTTTTTCTGCCTTCTTCTTCTTTCTTCTCTTTCAAAATCCTTGTCTCTTGCACTGTTAGAGAATTTATATTATAACTTGTAATGCTTGTTTCAAATTCTACATGTGATGCTTAATTTACAACAAGCAACATAATGGCTTTCTGTTAAATATGAATATTGTGTTGCAGCATGAAAAATAACACCGTCATTAAAATGTTGAATCTCTACAACTTGCAACAAATTGCCATGTTTGGATCTTACATTCACTCTGAGCATTAACACGGCCTTTGTCTCTGCACAGGTTCACGCAAAATTAAAATGCATGAGTGACTCCGCAATCAGCCTCCAATTTACAACAGGGTTTGTTGATATCCGGTGTAATTATCAATTGTGAGTGCAAAGCACAGCCATTCATTAATTCATGAGGTTACCAGTAAGTAGAAAGCGAAAACAGCTTTACAAAGCTAAGAGGTATATGTCTCACTGCTTTTAGGTAACAGCTGGGTGGTTGTGACCAGTTATAACTGATAAAAAGATGATCTCTGCAGACAATCTGTCAATCAGTGAATGGATGAAACACTGCAGGCTGGAGTTTTTAGACATCACCTGTCTGTAATGATCAGAATTGAATGGATGGCTTGACGTAGTGAGCACAAAATCTATTTTTTGCACACAAACACACAAAAAACAAAAAAACAAATAAAAGGCATGATGACAAAGGACAGATACAGCTGAGACCATAGCTGTAGACAAAGAAAAGTCACTACCGGTTGATAACAAGAGCACTCTTGAGACATTCGTGTGTGAGTGCTGGCACTTCATCTTCAGCTGCTGATCAATGATATTGACAAAACTTATGCACATTTTGGCTTGAGAAAGACAGCTGTGGGTGTCAGTGTGTTTGTTTTTTGCTGGGGCAGATTGGATATGTTGTGATACAGATGAGTTTCAATCAGGAAAAAAGAAATGATTTCCCTGCAGAGCCCTTGTTTTGGGTCACTATTGGCAATCAATAAAAAAGAGCTCTGAAAGAACACAGTGCTCTTTTTCTAAAATAACTCCCCTTCAGCATCAGTCAACAACCTTTGCTCGCTCACTTACTCAGTGTAAAAATGCTCAAAATGATGCCTTATTAGAAGAATCTTTCCAGTCTTTTAGGTGACAATGTTTTTGTTGCTATGTGTTTACTACTAGTCTAAAACACTCAAGCCTTCTCCCGTACCTTCTCTCTCCATCTCTGTCATTTCTAAATAAGGGGTGCAGAGTTTCTTTTATCCAGAGTCGTGATGGCGTTTTTGCTCCTGATTGAGTGTTGTTTGTGAGATTATGGCACATGTCGTACTGGCTGGATTGACAGTTAATTAGCGGAATATTGAGTCATCAACAAGATGCCCCAGATGGCGGTGCTCGACACTTAGGGGCACACTGATAATTCTGATGCCGCATTAGGAAACGCAAAACTCAATTAAGACATTGTTACGCAGCTGACCCAGCTAAAAATATCAGTGCAGGCTGAGGAGAATTAATCATCACCAGTTTATTTACCTGCACATATACACTGATGGAGGAAAATAGAGTCACAGTCCTTTATCCTTTTCCACTGGTCCTGATGTATTTTCGCCTTAACTTTCGTCCTTCTAAAAAGCTGCAAAGGTTGATTTATACACTCTATGAATTTATTGCCTCAACTCAAGGGCACAAGTTTTTTTATTTACGTGGGGAAACAACAATGCCACAAACTGCTGCGCCTGCACATAAATACTGTGAAGAGGTCAGTCATCTCCAGACTCTGCTGTGCTGTCAGCACAAGTATTCATAGCATCAGATATATTTGTGGCTATGAATCCTGGTCTGGGTCTGTATGTTTTCCACAAGTGTGTTGAGTTTTTCTCCAACGTTCATATTTTGTCAGCACATTCTGCAAACTATTATTGTTCATGTCCAACCATTATTGGCTTTCTGTGTATGCCTTCTTAATACCATATAGGAGGAAAGATTGTTTAGGGAACAAGTGAAAACACATGAGAAACTCGTTATTCTGTGCTTTATTCAACGTATCCGCTCTGATGATCCATCTAATATCATCCTAATTATCAAGCTTACGCACTTAAAATGACATCAGTGTGCTTCTCAATCAAAGTCTTTGTCCAACGGAAGCTGCACAACTGCACAATCCATTCAGAGTTACATGATAAAGGCAGCGGATTAAAGGTCAGGCAGGATATTGAGTTAATTGCACGCAAAAAAATGCCGAAAGGAAACGCTGACATTTTCAGTCTGCCTAAATGTGGCCAATCATCACCACCTCCAGTTGCATTAGCCATCATTAATGTTTTAAATTTCACCTGCGCTTTCCCTTCTTTAAAAAGTTAAAATGTCTGCTGTGAAATGGGTCTATTCTGCCCGAGACCTCCAAAAGCCCTGCACACCCACACAAGGTGTTTTAATCACACAAGCTGAATAGACATCTAGTCAAGGTTGAGGTTGGCTGGAGCTCCACTGGGGATTATATGTTGTATCGTTGAGTGCAGTTTTTCTGGACTAATCGTCCATATAGTCTGAAAAATATCAAACAATGGTAAAAATGACATCTTCAAATGTCTTCTTCTATTCAGTTTACTGTTTTAGAAGCCCAGGGAAACCAGAAAATATCCACATATAAGAAGATGAATCCAGACAATGTTGTCATATTTCCTTTCAAATGTACTTAAAACAATTAATAGACTATCAGAAACAGTTGCCAATCACAGTTTGTTCTGTCAATTGACTAATCAATTCATCAACTCATCAATATAACTCTAGTTACATCTGAAAGAAAACTATGTATCAACACTACTGCAATAGATTCAGCTAGCTTAAAAGGAGCTACAACTGATGTCTGCATGTCGTTTCACTTTTTAAAGGGTGTCTCCACCAATTTTGCACATTAAAGAGTGTTTGTAGGTTTTGGGGAATACAACTGCATATGTAGGGGGAAAAAGAAGTATAAAGCCTTTTGTGGCTCAAGAAGAAGCTGCACATAATCTGATAATAATGTAGGAAATGTAGGTGCCAGGTGTTGAAAATGGGAACAATGTTTCCCATTACAGAAAACCAACTTATCAGAGATATCTGGAGATATTTATTGCCTTTGTGTATTCCATGCATTTTTCTTCCTTTTCAAAATTTGGCGCCTACATTATCCACAATGCAGTGTGGCAGTCACATCACAGTAGGCAGTTTTATCAAATAACATGCATCTTCCTCTGGAGCTACAAAAGGCTTTGAACCACTTTTTTCACCATGCAGTAGTACAGCACAAGACCTGTGTACACACTTCAGTGTGTAACATTGGAGTTGCCCTTAACGAATCGCTACAAAAAAAGAGGCAGAATGACAAGACAGTTTCATGTTTTTCTCAATCAGCCGAAATTGAGCGAGTGTTGCACATTCACAGTAAAATTGGTCTAAGTTTCACTTTAACAGGTGCAGCAAAACTAACAGCAGGACAAGTTAGATGTCAGTGTTCCCACCCATACTGTTCTGAGAAGAGAGCTAATCAGGCAGAATAAGTGGAAACACCTGTGTGGGTTTATCGTCGGTTATCGGGGCTTTAATTCTGTTCAAGACTTTGTATCTAAACCTGCCATCGTTCTCATTGAGTGCACCACAGCACATCCGCCTGGTATAGAGAGATGATTGTTTGTGTTCAGTCCCGGGTCGTTACGTGGAACATGTTGACGGATGCAAATCGCTGTAAACCGGATTACAGAATGTAAATTTAAAATACAGCTATTGAAATCAAAAAGGAGAGGTTGTGAATTTCACAGACATGACATGGCTTCGGATTGTTTACTGATATGAATGTGCGTGTTTTCGTGGGATAATAGTGTTGTTCGTATTCTGTCCGGGCGCTTGTCATTTCATGCTCTCTGGCTCATTTTCACAAGAGGTTTGCCGCCGTTCCACCCGAGCGGCGTTCCTCCTGCTGAGCTCAGTGCCGCACACTTCACTCATCTCTGTCCTCCTGTCCTGACTCGGCTTTATAGCCCTCACCAGGATACCTCTACGTCCTCCGGAGGTCTGTTCATTGTTGTTTCTCAACATCCTGATGTCACAAATTTCACCTGCACATAATTTGACTGAACTGAAGGAAATCACATGTCACCCTGCTTTAAACATGGTATTTTGCATTAACAGCTTTTTGCTCTGTGTGTCTGGCAGTGACTAAGCTATCGGCCACACTCTGGCGACATTATCATGCATGTATTTTAATTTACTCGCACATTATGAAAAGTTCAGTTAAGCTTCAACTTTTCTTTGTTAAGTCATTTTAGTGCTTTGATTACAGTTTTAATGATATTGCTCATTACTCTCAATCGTACACCATGTTTACGACCACAAGTTTGTCCCTTTAACAATCTCCAGCACAAACAGCTGCAGGGCCTTATTAAGACAGGACTGTGTTATTATATAATATGTAATAACTCCCTTTTATTAATCAGCGTCAGGGCTAACCAGAAATGAGAAATGGCCCTGAACTTTTGACTTGTTCAGCCTCCACCCTCCCCCAATCAGTCAAGAGACGGAAAACACATTTAGCATACTGTGTGTGCAAAAAAAGTCAAGTCTGTTGGTCCAAAAAGACCTTCTTTTTTTTCACAGTACGCTTCAACATTTGTAGGCATAGGTTTGTAATCTGGAGGGTACTGGGCAGAATAAGAAGCAGCTTTGATCGTGCAGTTTTACCCACAGTAACATGAGTTCCTCATACTTAAAAAGAAATTGTGTGTTTTAAGTCAGTGCACTGCAAAATGACTGCTACGGACTCTGTCCTTGTTATACAGTATTGTATGTGTAGGTGCGCAGCTATCCAGTAAGCTTAAAATATAATGCTTTTGTTGCCGACCCGAGGTCTTTACTGGACGCAATGTTGAAACTGAAAATTACATTGGATAAAACACAACATGGATAGTGAAACTCAGACAAAGAAGAGATACCACAAACAAGAGTAAGGGATAATAAGATTTAAGGACACTGAATTAACATGACTTTAGACAAAATTAGAATCCTTGTGCTAACATAAAACAAAATATAACCAGTGATCGAATCCAAACTGGAAGTTGGAGACTTCCTTCATACCGCCAGGGTCGAGAGGGTGGACAGCTTTAAATATCTGGGTGTCAGCATCCATAGGTCACATCACCGTCATCGTCAAGCAGCTCCTCTACGGTTAGGAACCTCTACCACGGCAACATAGGAACCCTGCTGACAGGCAGCTTCATCGCCTGGTACGGCAGCTTTGCCAGCATGGACCTGTAAGGTGCTGGAGAGGGTAATCCACACAGCCCAGCCCAGCACCATCACCATGTGTGAGCTGCCCAGCCTGCAGGAAATGTATCACCAGCGATGTTTCAAGAAGTCTGTGAGGATCATCAAGGAACCCACTCACCCTCACATCAGCCTGTCAACAGTTTTGATGCTATGAGCATGGTGGAAAACAGTAAATAATATGTCGTGTCTGTGTAAAAATACAAATTGGAGCTCAGACTTTCTATACACACAATTCCATCCAAAATGTAAACAACAAACGTTCAATTTCACAGACCAGTTTCACTTAAGTTCCCGGACGTATTTCTTCACAGTGTCACTGCCAGAAGCTGTTTCTGCAATTAACTGCAACAGGTGAAAACACAGCAAACTCCACCAGACCATCATAAAAGGGCACTGCACTGGCTCCAACTTTCTTTCTCTGCCTTCCAACCACCAAATGCTTTTTCTCCCACTCATTCTCTTCCGTCCCCTTGACAGGTCCTCCATTAGTTTCAATAACTGCGGCTGTGTCAAATGGCAAATCAATACTAAACCGCCACCGGGATCACTGGACACTCTTTGCTCTCACCTCCCTGGGCATCTGTATTAATCAGTGTAAGCTATGGCTACAGCCTGCACTGCAAAAAGGAAGAGCGTCGCGGACATGCAATGATTTATAATGGAAAAACACTGGCTGGTTTGTGTTCTCAACGAGCAAAAAGTATTTGTACTCATTTCCACTCAAGTGTCTGATTGCCGTGTTTATTTAAGGAGGCATTCATTTAATCTTCTTCGCCATGAACATCGGCCCTTTGCTACAGACTCAGTTAACTACACAATCTGTATCAAATCTAAAAGTCTAAAGGGAGATCTTTTTTCTTTGTCTCACTTTGAGTTGGACTGAAAAGTAGGGGGACGTAAACTACACGTGTTCTACATCTCACAGGTGTAAGATCATTTACTGCGGTTCCATTTTTGGATCTGAGTAACTGACTGTCCCTGCAAATTATGCTTTAAAGTTTGAAATCATCAAACCGTTTTTTGGGGTCAACCGACCCTTTAACCTCCCATTTTCTGCCCTGCTTTGGTTTGTGTCCCCATGACCTTCTGTTTCCTTAGCTACCACTTCTTTTATCTTCGCTTTCTCCAATAGGTTCCTCTACCGCAGGTCTCCCAGTCTGTTGACCCTACAGTAAGTGCATTTCAAACTGCAGGTGAAGAATGAATCATGCAGAGCGCGAGATGAGACAGAGACAGTGAGAATAAGCGGTAAATGGACCGGATCAGATGCAAGAGATGGCACAGAAGGTGTCTAATACATTACAAGCTATGGGGGGGGGG
>OMLP01018423.1:0-20161 GCA_900302685.1 Spondyliosoma cantharus
GAGAGAGAGAGAGAGAGAGAGAGAGAGAGAGAGAGAGAGAGAGAGAGAGAGAGAGACCTAAAAAGAAAAAAAAAAAATCTCAACCTGCTGTCTTCACGTCTTGGTTTCCTGTTGACATGCGTCACTCTTTAATCTGGAAGGACCAAATTAAAAGCTTTGCAAGTCCCACAAAGGTTTGCGCCACCCAAACTTTTTTACCACAGTTACCATCTCTTCCTCTGCAGAAAGAGTTGGGAACTGGGCATCGTGGCAGCATGTGCTCCGCAGACTTGAGTATCATTATTTGTTAGAGACACGACCAAAACAGCACTTGTTTTGGTCGTTGTTTGAAATCAGACTTTCTATTGCACTGGTCAGGGAAATGACTTCAGCGAGCACTTACGAGGCTCAAAGTAATTTAGTATAGCTCATTTATTATGCGAAAGCGCCTGACAATCCGAAGTTACCACTTCTAAAATGTGATGTTTTCCAGGTTTTCTTTGGGAGTTTCAGTTGAATATATTCAGGTTTTGGACTGTTGGTCAGAAAACAACAATGTGATGACGGCACAGTCGGCTTGAGGAAGTCGGGATGGTAATTTTTTCACTATTTTATGGATTATTATGTCCATCGAGAGCAGAGAAGGTGAACCCAAATGCAGGAGAGGGCAGGCAGGAATATCAATGGATGAGGTTTATTCAGCACACAAGGCAGGATCAGGAAAACTCCACAGATGACTGGACAAGAGCTCAAGACGGGCCTTACATACAAACTAAACTAACTAGGGGATGAGGTGCAGGTGGTGTGAGGTGGAGGAACACAGGTGAGGGGAAATGAGCGTGCTAACACTTAGAGCAGGGGAGGGCTAATGATGGTGATGGAGTCCAGGTGTGGAGGGAAAGCAGACTGTGGAGGAGCGCCAGAACACAGGACGGAAAGACGCCACAAAAACTCAGAAAACACAAATAAAATGAAACTGAAATCACAGGAGATATTATAGAACAAACAGGTTCATGGAGAAAAACACTTGACAGATGATGAAAATAATCCGGGGTTACAGCTTTGACCATTTTGGGAACAATTTATGTGCAACATCAGTGTTAACACAGACCTTTTTCACGGCAGCCATATTGACACAATAGAAACTAAACACGGGTTTAATCAAATACAATTAATGAAGGTTCCATTCCATTTAGTGTAGCGGAGACTTTCTAGTCAGCCAACGTGCACAATAGCAGCACCTTGATTCTGTTTGACCTGAATGGAACAGAATCTTAATTAGTGTCATTGGTAACAGCTGTGTTTACCCTGCTGCTTAATGTCAGAACGGCTGCTGTGAAAAAAGATCCACTAGGGAAGGCAAAAGGAGAGAAACAAGTGTTACAACTTTAAAATCCCACCATTGGAATTACCAGCGCTGAGCTGCTCATATGCTCCAAAACAAACAAATCATTTAAGTCTGTGTCTTGCGAGGGGAACATCTTGAAGACGTCGATTTTTCTCTCAGACATTTCCAATATTCTGCCGGGGACTGGCGGCTTTAAGAAACAGTAGCTGAATGAGCCTTACTCAGAATAAATATCCGCTATACATGTGCATCGGCCAGAAAATTGCTTATTCTTGTGAGTGGCTCTTAAATAATGTGCACGGCTTCTCCTTCTTTAGGGAATTGTCTCGCCATAATAACAATTGCTACTACGAGCATAGAACGCCTGATAGAAGCCTTGAAATGCAAACTGAACCCGCTGAACATTATTGATCAGATGTAGGCCTACCAAACCTGTTGCGCTTTATTTACACCGGCATAATATAAGTTGTAGACTAATTGCACGTAATGTCGTGCAACTGAATACATATTTGCTCTTACACTATAAATGCCATTAATGCATTTAATGAGGCACTCGTTCCAGAAGCAGCTGCGTGTTAAAGATCATTTCACAGCCCGTCTCATCAACACTGTATCGTCAGCTCGCCCCTTCCTTATCAAAGTGCTTCATCGACATCTGCCAGCCTGAAGATAAGGATTGTAATTTTCAGTCCATTAAAAGGTCTTCCTGTCTGATGAGAGCCCCTCGCTGGCCAGACATCACCTCACAGCGACTATGTATCTGGTGAGTGACCTTCATCAGGATCTTACAGTCGTGGTATGTCCTGTACTTTTAGATTTAAAATGACATGACTGCAGCAAAGCTTTCAGCAAAGCAAAAATCCCATACCGTGATTAGCCTAAGAATTTACTTACAGTAAGATGAAAATAGAATGTGCAGTAAAAGTGGCTCGGAGATATTCATCATGATTACACCATTCACCAAATCTGCCGAGATAAGATATAACATTATTACGTTTTTATAACATAATAGATTTTTTATCATGTTGAGCGTTGAGCTACTTCATTCATCACTATTCCTTCATTATTTAAGGTTAATTAAAACATCCTGCTCTTAATACTGAATGATCACGGCTGAAAAACGTTTTTTTTTATCTGTATCTAAAGAAAAGAAAGATGGTAGAGCTCAGTGAGAAGAAGTTACATTTTGAAAGTATCCAACCGAATAAAATCCCACCTATTCCCTTTAGGCCTACTTCCAGAGCCAATCCTGCACAGAGCCACATATAGTGGATTTTATTTTTCATTTTATTCATCATCATTTTCTACAGATATAACCAAAAAAATAAAAAATCTTCTAGGGCAACTTATTTATCCTAGCTGATGAGTTTTTTCCAATATGGCCATGGAAAGAAAATTCAAAATCTGTCAAAAATTCATCAGTAGAGCTTTAAAGTATGCTATATTGCAGTAGATATGAATTATACATATACAATTCCATATCAAAGGGAGATATGTTAAGTATGCAATTTATATATGTCAATAAAACTACATTGGACTAGTCTACAGACTGTCAGATCTGTGATGCAAGGTACAGTGGTACTTTGAGCTAAATGCTAACAACAACATGCAAACAATGACAATGTTAGCATGCTGGTGTTTAGAGGCTTCGCTTACAGTAGTTTTTTGGCCTGTTAACATGCAAAAATGTGCTAATTAGCACAATAACAAGTACAGTTGAGGCTGATGGGAATAGTTTTTGTCCCTTCACTTTCAGGTATTATGTTACAAACTAGTAACGTCTGTGGGAAGCGGTGCGTTGGCGATAATATCCGAGCTCGTGGCATCTACCTACACTTGTGTTACTGGTCTGGTAACCTGTGTGTGAGTGTGTGAGACAGCAGATTTGTTGTGGGAAGTCTCCCGCTGGGTGAGTAGTAGCACTTCCAGAAAAGTTCATGCTATTAGTCAGCCATAAAGTGCGTAGATAAGCTCAGTTTGCCGTTTGATAAGGCTTTGTGTTGTTTTTGCTGCCACAGAAGAGTCCCTGTCAGTTCTCTGCTAGCAGCTAGGCTAAAGTCAATTACACCAGCATAAGCGGTTTGGAGCCACAGCTCTGGAAATGTAACATATGTAATCCTTGTAAACAGTGGATCATATGACTGATTGCCAAATGTCATACGCCTGACCCCTCTGCAGGGGCCATAATAACTACCCAAAACAGCCTGAGCTCAGCTTGATCATGTAGTTTTGCTCGTGAGAGGTTGTCATCAAACATCCCCCACAGGTTTTGTCCCCCCCACTGTTTAACCCAAGTCGGCACAGCCCGCTGAGTTATGCTGGGCAAATAGAAATTTTACCACTCATGCTGGAGGAAAAGTCAGGGAACCACCAAAGCCAACAGGATTCATCGTTTGGGGACCATAAATGTCTCTAAAAATTCCATAGCGTCCAATTAGTAGTAGTCTTTTATTATTTTTATCTTCTTATGCACTTTTGGAGGGCTTTTAAACAACCTGCAGCACCTGTTGCACTTTCCTGTGTTTTTCCTGCAGTACTATGGCACTTTTATGTTGTATCTTATTGTTTTTAATGTAAAGCACTTTGGGTACCATCTGGCTACTGTAAAGGGCTATACAAATAAAATTTGATTGATTGATTGAGTCTCTACCAAAGTGGCGGACCAACAGATCGACACTGAGCGTGACTTTAAGGAGGGATGTCAGATTTGCTGTCTGAAACTGAAATACTGCACCGTTCCTGGCTTTTCAGTCACAAACACAACAGCACATTATTAGAAAAATGAGATAAAAAATGTTGCCCTCCGCTCTAAATTGGCTTATCACAAAGACTAAGTGTCCCCATTGAAACCACACATTAGAAAATGTGGAGAAGGTGATTGGAAAGCCTTGGGTATGAATGTTCTGCCATGTGGGTCCTTTTTGTCATTTAGAAGGGTCAGCGTTACAAAAGAAAGTGCTCACTTTTCTCGGGTTCACAAGTTCACATTGAAGATTAGAGTGTAGGTTTGATCATGCCTTCAAATAGTAATTGCAGGGCTGCTGGCTACAGGAAAGAAATGTCCGTTAAAATCTAAATGGCGTTTTCTCAAAGACTTTTCTCATTTTGTTTGACAAAAAACAAGAACCATGGGCACAATTCTGAACTCTATAGACGTAACTTTACACCATCAGTGATGTTATGAGACAGGAGTAAAATAGATATGGGAGGGAGAGGGAAGCTGAGGCAGTAATTGCTTTCGGTCTGTTATTGAGGATCAAATTAGAACAAGTAAAGAGCAGAATAACTATTACGGCTGGATGTCATAAATGTTTCCATCCAGCTGCATGCTCGGCTGCATTAGGAGCCAGCTCTAATGTGCACTCATTAATAGGCACATTAAGGAAGGGGAAGCAGAAACATACTGGCTGGCGTGAAGTGCCTCCTTTTTGTTCGTTAGCTGAGCTGTGTGAGTGTGGTCGGTCGCTGTGTAAGGCCTCGTCTCGTCTCGTATGCCAACTGTGTCTTTGTCTGGTCGTGAAATGAGATCAGAGCCGGTGCTCTATGTGTGCAATTTGGCATTTAAGAGGTGGCAGAGGTGGATCCTGTCCCCGAGTTAAAGTTAATGAATCAAGGAGATACTATCCATATGCATGTTAATTGGGACACTTGGTCAAGCCGTTTTTTTTTTTTTTATTGTGAGCCGGTAATTACCAGCTGCCTCGAGAAATTCCAGTCAACTAGCTTGTGCTTGGGCCAACGATCAAGAAGTATTAACTTTTTGAAACACCTTTAATGTCGGCTTCTTCCGAGAATAAACTTCTCTCTGTCAGCTGGAATAAAAGACTAACATTAATCCATTTGATGAGCTATGACAGTTGAAGAAATAATAGCTATGTGTCTGTAACGTGGCCTTAATAAGATGAATTCCACCTCTTTTAAATAAAAAAAAACACCCACAGGATCTGTCCGCACACAAAGACCATCGAGCAGGCGGTGAAAGCGTAATGTTGTTTCTCGATGCCATTAGCAGACACACATATAGGGAGGTGGAGTGTCTTAAACTGTTATCAGGGAAATATCAACCTACTTCACATGATTCAAAGCCTCACAGCGTCTACAAATCCAATAAGCAGTTCAAAAGCCTCAGTTTGGACTGCAAACTTATCCCCAAGCTCTGATAATGGCTACGTAACTACGTAATGCACACATTGATTGCAGAATACCACGCGTTTCATTAAATTTGGCTCCATCATTTCATTTCTTTGTTTACTGAAGCAATATGGGTAGATTTTTGGCCAATTGGGAGCGTCAGAACAAGTTGTAAACTAAGTAAATAGATATTAACCTTATAAAGTTGAGATGAGGAATGTGTAGGCACACAGTTGATATCTACAGAACCTGCTGACCCAGGGAAATATTAGCATTTGATTTGGAGTTGTTTTTGTGCCCACCTGATGAATGTCCATGAAAAATCCATTACTGGCTCTCACTCTGGTTTGGTCCAGGGCTGTATAACCCTTCAGTACAACTCTGTGACCCCTGCAGTATTTGTGGATGGCTAGTCAAATCATTTAGGGAATAGTTTTCAGGCATTTTGTGAATATTTGGAGATCATATTCTTTGGCACTGGCAGGCTTTACTCAAGCAGAAGTACGGATACTTTTGTAAAAGACTGGTCAAAGTACTGCTTAAACTTCTTTACGCAAGTAAAAGTAAGAAAGTACAGCCTCTGAAAAGTCCCTCTGAAGCACTTTTCTCTGCCCATTTCTGTACAAAGCTAACTGAACCTTAACCTTTCCCCCAATGTTAGTCACCCTCTATGTCTGCGACTGCCTTGGTACATCTTTTACGTTGTTCTCGTCTTGTTACGTTTCGCCGTGTGTGATATGCATAGGTTGAAGTCGGTCTTGTGATGTTGGGAAGGCGGTGTGAAGTGACACGAATTAAAAATCCATCATGTCCCTCAAATGCATTAAAACTAAAGTAAGGAGGCCATTTTGAACTTGTAATGAGTACAAAGTACAGATATTTGTGTTCGTAGGGAGTAAAAGTAAAACGTTAGAAAATAGATACTCAGGTAAAGTTCAGCTACCTGTGGATATTGATGTTTTGGCAGTGTTCTATGGCATTAACACCGATGACAGTATCGGAGCGAGACGTGCTACTTTTTTTTTGCTTTTTTTTAATTATGTGTTAATGTTATAAGCTGTGCTAGATCAGTGGGGAGAGGTTTGAACACTGTGTTTGCCCACAGGTCACAGTACTGTTGTCATGACATTTCTCAAGGGAGAAATTGGATTTTTTTAATCAGCTGAGGTGTTTTAGTTCTAATTATCAGGCAGGGCAAAGGTTACTGAACTGTCACTGAACTCTGATCAATCGGAGCTTCCACTGTCATTGATCAGGACTGGATACTGAACCGTGGCGTTTTTAACCGACGTCTTTGTGCACTGAATAACTCGGCTGAACCCAAGAAAAGTGAAGCAGCGGGCCGTTATAATCCTGATAATGAGCTGAAAAATGCTTAATTGTTCTGTGGAGCTGAGGGGAACAGTGGAGGTGGGTGATACTTTTTCTGTGGGTTTTGTGTTTTCCTTTCGGAGGTGTACCACGCTCTGCTGACTGGAAGGAGACTTTGAGGCAGACACAGAGCAGATGGCGGAGAAAATGGTGTGATGGATGCTTTGCATGGATTGCGGCTCGTAGTACAAGACGTAGGAGCAGATGTGGTGTCGGGTAAGGAGGAAGCAGAGTTGGCGAGATTAAGACAAGTTCAAATGGGTCATGATATAAGCTTCTCAAGATAGGGGTGAGATGGAGGGATTACCCACCACAAGAGCAGCTAATCAAAGGAACAGTCTGAAGACTTCATTGTAGGAATTTTAACAGGAGCTGGAAATTTAGAGGTTTGATAGACAGTAATCCTCGTGGCCGGATTAAAGAAGCATATGTATTCAAATCATCACGACGCTGCCCCTTAACATCATTTACCAGCAGTGATGAGACTACTCCGTTACATAAAGTGACAGCTGATCTCTGTTGGGGATTTTTAAAGCAGGTGGCTACGATACGTAAAGCGATGCACTTGCTTGACTTCACTTAAAGCGAAACTCTCGCCAAAATGCAACCTCGGATCTTTTTGTGAATGTACCCGAGTCAAACGTTCGTTTAAAAGCATAATTACGACGAAAGCGCCACTTTTAAAATTCATCGTATTTTTCGTTTTTGGGTCAAAATCATTTTCAATGGGAGTGCTAGGGGCAGTACTATGATAGCATCAAAATCGCTATTTTTAAAACACTAAGAAGGCTCGACACAACATGAAACTTTGCTCGTAGTATCGCAAGTAGTATGCATTTCACTTCAACTGAAGTATTTTTCTGTCTTTTCGACCCTGAAAGTTTCGACCCTGAAAGTTTCGACCCTGAAAGTTTCGACCCTGAAAGTTTCTTGAGCTCAAGCAGAACTTGTCATTTGAGTATTGTTGGAAACCTTTCCAAGCCACTACAATTACAGTCTTCATTCAACATGTTCATGCTCCCAACTCATCTTATAAAGCAACTTGTTCGTTGGCCTTAAACCCTTAAATACCTACCACTCTAGCGTTTGTTTGTTTTTTTGCATGTGAATTGTTCCATGGTCAAGCAGTTATACGTAATATGCAACATCCGTTTATATGTTCCAAAATAGGCCCTCGCGGTCAAGTTATATGTATCGGGGTCAAATATTATGACATGAAATAAAAGCCTTAGGCACTGAACATGACATCCTGACCTGAGCTGTACATGATACATGATCGCTGCAAAGGTCTAACAGTGAAGAAAAAAGCTACTTATGATACATTTCACCGATGCAGTTGTCGACAAAATAGATGAACAAATAAACAAATGTTAGTAATTGATCTGGATATCAATGCTGTGAGGAACGCAGCCACCATTGTCACACAGAACATAAAGACTTATGGTTTCTTATTGTATGGTACATACACTATATATTATATTACATCTATGCACATCTCTAGAGGGGCGGCTGTGGCTCAGGGGTAGAGCCAGCATCTTGATATCGAAAGGTCGTGGGTTCAATTCTCCTGGTCTGCATATTGAAGTGTCCTTGGGCAAGATACTGAACCTGCTTATGTGCTGGTTGGTACAGCCATCAGTGTATGTATGAATTACTGTAAGTCGCTTTGGACGAAAGCGTCTGCTAAATGCCCTAAATGAATTTCAATCAATCAATCAATCAATCTTTATTAAGGACACAAGTGCAGACGCATGGTCCATAGTTAAGTTAAAAAAAAAGAAAAGAAAAAGTATAATTTCTCTATCTATCCATCTTTATATCTATAACTATAAGATAAGAAATTAGACATGAATTGATCCAGACAGATTTTTACGGCCACACATCTCTTTCTTTGTGACGAGTTGAGTTTACCAATAATTTACATCCTGAGCTCTCACAAAAGACACACCGTTGAGATGAAAACCTTTTGTTTGTCAATATATATATATTTTATAGGCTTAAACTACTATTTGTATAAAAATATACAATTAGTTAATTCATTAATTGATATAGATACCTAGAGAGAGAGAGATACTATGTCTGCCTGTCTCCTGATGCTTGAACATTTCTGTATTATTTCCAAATATTGTTACTGCTCTTGCCGCATCATTACCTCCCCAAATTCATAAAATGTCATGAAATGAGTTTCAAAACAACCAAATTATCCCATGATGGACCAAAAGGGTGTTAATATCTTTTCTCCATTCTGAACATTTCCTTCTGCTGCTGTGACAGACAAATACTCCCTTAAAAAGAAAGATTGCCTTTGACACATGACTGTAGACGGCATTCAGAATCTTTTGCAATCAATTTCCGCCCCCGTCACAGAAAACATCTTAAAAAGCCCACCACGTATATAAAGCCTGTGGTTGTAATTCAAGGTGCATTAAAAAGATGTTGCCACTTATCTTTCCATCAGCTTCAGTTGGCCCGCCGCCTATAAGGACTATAAGACATACACCATATAACAAACACAAAGCTGCATAATTTGCAGTCATTACCAGCTTAGACTAAAAGCTTCTGCATTATGAAAGAGACATTTTCTTGTCTTTCTTGGCGGTTTGCCTCAGTTCAGAGATTAACATCGGCAAAAAAAAATCTTTCAAATGAGACTCTAACAACTTTTAACACATTTGGCCAGCAGCAGGTTAAAAACTGACAATGCTGACAGTGAAAGTTGTAACTAATTAAACCTCGCTATTTGATCTAATGAAATGTGAAAGAAAAACATTAGAACAGGTTAAATAAGCTTTTGAGAAATCATCTTGCCGCTGTGTTGACTTTAAAGTACGCGCTCTTAATTCTTCACACAGCAGCTTCTGACTCTGTGGTGACCGAGCAGCCTCGGCACAAAAAGAAAAAAATGAAACACCTCTGAGAAGGGTTACCTTTATCTGCATCCGTCAGTTCAGAGCACATTTTCAGTTTTTGTTATACTTTTATTTTTCTTATGCACCCTGCTGCCTGGGCACTTAGACCTCTCCTCCTTAACACATGAACATGAACAGCTTGTTCTTCATTCACAGCTCCCTCATTCTCACGTTAGCTTTGTTGCACCTGTCGAAGCTCAGGGTTTTTTAAGTGCATTGGCGACATTAAGCTCGTTCAAGAGGAACTACTCGTCGCCCGGAAAGTGGATGAGATCGGGTGGCAACAGCAGGACGCAGTAGCCGAAGGTTTCCAACAACTTTGCACAGGAAGTCAGAGAAATATTTGCATCAATTGTTGATGATCAGTACAACATGAATTTTGAGGACTGTAACACTTTATAATAATCATCATCAAAAATGGTATTTTATGGTTATTTACATTTGCATTTAGCAGATGCTTTTGTCCAAAGCGAATTACAGTAATTCATACATACATGCATACACGCCATGCAAGGTGCTGACCAGCACATCAGGAGCAGTTTGGGGTTCAGTATCTTGCCCAAGGACACTTCGACATGCAGACCAGGGGAATCGAACCAGCATCCTTCCGACAACAAAAGGCTGGCTCTACTCCTGAGCCACAGCCTAATATTAGTTTGTACTTTTTTAAATGTATAAACCATTAACAAAGCAATTTTATCCAATTAATAGTTATGAATGTACTAAAGAGTATTTGTTACAATTTACAAAGTATCATAAACATTGGTGTGGAACGTAACAATGAATAGATGCTTTGTAATCCATTTACATTTGAATAAGAAGTTACGAGAATTACGTTTATTCAACCGTAAATGTACCTATTATAATTATTATTATTATTATATTGAGTTAATATGACATTATTATTATATGGCGTTAATATGACAACATAGTTGTATGTTGGTGTTATGTTAATGTACACAAACATCCCAATTACAGCAAAGAAAGAGGTTTAGATCATGTGAAGATCAATTGTATTTCACCTGGCTTCCTTCTACTGGTTCTAAATGACGTTACCATTTGTTCAGAGGGTTCATGGCTGGGAAATATGCAATATTCTTTCCTAATGGTACACTTTTTTTGTTGAAGTACTTTGAGGGCAAAACAAAATTGCAGAATCCCAAATGTAGGGATTGCACATTTGTTGCTGATTTGTTAAGGGGCTGATCCATGGTTTGGCACAGTTTTCCTAATATGCCCAGTGCTTCTTCTGAGAGATTTCCTAATAATAATATGCCACATTTCAAAAAGCACATAAATCATTATTTTACATTACTGTCACAACTGTTTCTCAGCCATCCATGTGTGAGCTCTTCTGTCCTCTCAGATTTGTTGCAGCCTCTCACAGGGATACGGGCTATAAATGGGATGCAAGCCATTTATGAGCCATTTGAAGTGATCTATATTCAAGCTTTCATGGTCTCTTATGTCGGGCTGTTCCTGGCTGTGCTCAGTTTGGCATGGGAGACCAGTAAAAGGGAATTACATCATTTTGGAAATATGCAAGGACCTCTGATGAAGGATTTCCAAGAGAAAGGGATTATCCTCTTACGCTCCATTTGAGTCCTTGGAGGAAGTGCAGCCTATCGACCCTGGCTCTAACACACACACATTTCCCGATTCATTCATATAGCACATGCTGCTCAACTTGATGAAAAATATATTTCGAAAAGACACTTTTCAGATCAGCTGGAGGTAGCGTAAACTGAAAGTCAATATATCACCTGTAGTCTTCCCTGCAGAGTCAAGAAATGATTGATGTGGCGCATGATGTGCTAAAACGTACACAATTTAAATCCCAGTTTGTCATTGTTTGTGAATGACGGAGATATATGGAATGAAGATGTAATTTTTGCTGTTGTGATCACACAGCAAACAAAATTAAACCACTGTCAGAAAGCATCACAGCACTGTTTTCTATTGTTTTGTGCACATTTTGGAAACACAAGTGACCTAAGTATACTGCATTTGTATGGTTCAACTGCAGTAATCCTTTATATACATAGTTATTTACTATATTTACATGTGGGTAATCAGTCATTATTGACAAATTCCCTGCTCCCGTCCTTGCGTTTTCCATGGTGCTGGTGCCGCTGTCGCAAAGACAGCATTAGCAACTCGGCTATCACTAATAGCCTGGCTACTGTCCAATGCAGTATAAGAATTCCAGTTTGACCCAGAAACCAGGATTTCAGTGGCATCAAAAGAAAGAGTAAAACATCCAGTTTGCTGGTTTTGTCGATTACTAATGCGATAGAATTGCCTGATTTTGAACGGCCCTAGTCCCAGTGGTAAGGGGCAATCATGTCAACGGGGGAACACAGGTGCCCTCCATTTGTTCACTCTTGGTTTACCTCGGTTTCTATCACTCTTCCTCTTCATCCTTCTTTGCCTCCTCCATCAGCGGGGGTCTTTCTCACAGTTATTCTCGTTGATCCACCGTTATCTGGGGATAGCGACCGGGGGACAACAATGCCTCTTCCTGTTGTGGTTGCACAATGGCAGATGTCAGTAGTGTGGCTATTTGACCCCAACGTTTCAATTTTAATACAAATCGAGCCAATAGCATAGTGGAAGCGAGGTCCAGAGGGAACCAGTCTATACACAGATGGTGCCATTTTTGCACCAGCCGTGCAATCAGCATTTACTTTGGATGACAAGGATGACAAGTTAAAGCAATAGTTGGGGAAATCATATCCACCGATAGCCACCACCAACACTTGGTAGTGGCTAGCGATGGATATCAGGCACCTTTCTGCTCTGAGTTTGTTCATCTCGAGGTGGTCAGGGCGCTTCTGCAAAAAACACAACGCCGCCTACAGAAAACACCACTCACTGAACTGCGAGCCCTCTGATTTATTTCATAGGCCTATAAAAGACCCCCAAAAATGACAAACCCATCAGATATCGACCTTCATGCCTGAATATGATGAACAGAAACATGTAGTCTCCGAATAATTCATTTGAAAGTAATAGATTGCCACCCACATCATCTTCATCATTGATTCAGTTCTGCTCAGCAAGACATAAGTCTTTTTTGGGAGGAAATTGAAAAACCTACATTTGCTCTGGCACACACACACACACACACACACACACACACACTGAGACACATTTTATTCAGAGGCCCAAACCATCTGTTGGTGTTCCTGAGCACCTGTGTTGGCGACCACCTGTGTTGGAAACATCCTGGTTGGACACGTTTCATATTAAGTCTGTAATTGACTGTGCCCTTTGTAAAAATGTGGAGCCATTTGGAACGCTTCCCTTCACATCTGGGAGCCGGTTAATGAGTCTGCGACTTGGAACAACTGAAACCTCGACTCTCTTATTATGAGCTTTCGTGTTATATTGTCTCACAATCCACATTTTTAACCTTGCAACTATCGAGTTTAGTCGAGGTGAGAGGTTTTGTGGGAGTAAATTAGGAGAATGGATTTTCTACAGTGACTGTTGGAGAAGATAAGAGGGTGTTCACCCAATGTCAGAGTTCCTCTTTGCTATTTCTATGATTGAGAGATCAGTTGTAATCCAGGCAGAGAACTAAAGAAACATCCAAAGCACCCTTTGATGTCATGCTGGTTTGATTCGATTAGAGAGTCTCACCTGATGAGTGAATAGACTGTGTTTCAGTTTATTCCTTTTGTCTTAAAGAGGATCAAATAAGAAAAAGAGATCCTTGGTTTTATTCTGTATTGAAAGACAAGAAATTCACTTTGAAGAGGCTAATCTGATTAACGAGGAAAACCCAAACAGTATTTGCGTACAGTCTGTTCTTTTTTGGCTGATTTCTGCTTTGGAACAACAGCAAAAAATGAGATGCAACTTGAAATTGGTATTTAGATTTTAAAAAACGCTGGACATCTAATTAAAACCTTCCTTTTCTATCAAAATGAATTATTTTTAATGGAAATACGAGTGCTGACAAACATGACAGCAAGACTTTTTTCGGTGTCCGTCATAATAAATCCCCAATAATCGTATGTAGAATTTGAAATCATACTTGTGACAGACCTGGTTCTGGAAGGAGAAGCCATTTTCTTCAAAGATAATGTTATGTGACTCCTGGTTAGAGCACTTTTAGGGCTTGAATGCACAACATTCTCATTCAAATATCATCATAGAAAGTCATAGATATAAAGTCGTCGACATCTGATTATAAGGCAAAGAATCTGTGTCTGTCTGCCCATCCGTTTGTATGTTATTCTGATATCTCAAGAACTGTTCATCTGATAAACTTCACACTTTGTTCCTAGGTTTGTTGCTGAGGATCCAAGGAAGCGCGCAGTGTACAATATGGACGTGAAACATTTCATATTAATACATTCTGAATGAGCAGCAACGACCGCTCTGTGCAGCAGCGGGGGGACGTAGCTTAGATGCTCTGGTCTCATGGCTCTGCAGACTAAAGCTGGGTTCACAGGTGATCCCTCTCATGTGACCTCATGGGGAAGCAGACGTAAACAAAATGGAAAATAGCAAGGTGCAACAACAACAACAACAACAACAAAAAAGCAGAAGATAAAATGAGTCTGGGTGTTTTAAATTAAACATATCAAACATGTTTCAGGAGGCTTAAAACCGGATCTGTAAACCTGTCACATCACCAGTCAATCACTGCCGAACAGCATGTCTTCAATTTCCACGCTAATTAAAACATAACGTGAGAAGTTTCCAACAACTCCCGTAAAAGAAGCATCCAAATCACAGCTTAAAATTCTGTGACGAGTGCTGCTAACGGCGGGTGGCTGAAACATCATGCAATCAAGTAAACTGATATTACAATCTGCATCTTAAATGATGCATTTGAAATGCCTCACCGTGCCAAACTGTAGGTACAAACATGGTTGTTGATTGAAACCTGTGGACTTATTATATAGGAGAAGTTGGAATTTAGATTGAGGAGCTCTTCTTATGTATTGTTGCATTTAGGATTTCTGTTGCGGCTGCTGGTAAAACAACTGCCTTTGGTATTCGTCACACTTATTAGATCCTGATGTTAGCACCTATCTACCTGTTACATAAACGAAGCAGCTTGGTGCATTATGAGGGCAAAAACAAGCTTCTAGCACTCTGTAAAGCTCAAATTGCTGGATATAGACTTTACCACTTAATTCTGTATTACCTCAGGGGAGAAATGCTATATTCATATTATTGATTCTGCTGCTGTCATTCACACATGAGAGAAGAACTCAGTTAATCCAACTGTTGCATGGAAACAGCACCATTTTTTTTTATTTATTTATTTGAAAATTACATTTTATTGTTATTCAGATTCATTTATGCACAAAGTTGGAGTTATCTCACACTGATTCTCGCTTTCAGAGCGATATCAGTTCAGATTTGAATCGCTCTCACCGCTCGATTACATTTGTATCTTTGTCACACAGCGGGAGAGCTCACCTGTTGTACAGAGAATCACCAGATGAAAATGTATGCACACATTAATCTATTGTGCATCCGTTAAAGAGATGTAATCCTGCTCTCCCCTTCTCCTTGCTCCCTGCTGGTGCACTTAACATACCGTGTTGTCGTGGACTGACCGTGCATCTATTGTAAATCCCTGCACTAAATTCCATTCTAATTCATATTGGATATGGATACTTGACAATCCCGGCGGGTGTTGCGGTTGACAATGCGGGGCTGTCGTATGGCACACTCTTGTCCCGGTCATGTCGGTGGCTGTCGTCCCGAGGATTAGAGGATGAATAGAATGATGAAGGATACATGCCGTTTCCCAGATTAGGACTGACCTGCTTTCAAACATAATGGTGATTTCTTCTCATCCGATTAAAGCCACCGACTGACCCAAATTATTTAGCTTTCCTCTACATCGATTTTTTTGAAATATCTGCAACAGTAGCATGGGAAATGATTAGATTTCCATTCATCTGAGGAGCCTTTATTTTTTATTTTTTTCGACTCTGATCTGACTCCACATCTGAACCAATTTATCGAGGGGCTTGTGCTCTTGCAGCCTTTATTTGTTCTGCATGTTTATCTGTTAGCTGTGTGTTTCGGCTTCCCGTCTGTCACAAGCAACATCTGAACCGCACAAATCAAACCCTCAAACTGACTTCAGTGATGTCGGGACTCCTTTAATCTCCCTTTCTCTCCATTAAAGAGTTCTTCTCCTTTCATTGCTGTTAGGATATGTCAGAATTTACCTCATGTCTTACACAGTATATACTTCAATTATAAATAAATACATCCAAGAAACAGCTCACAGAAATATGCACTGTTGATTTTTTATTTTTATTTTTTTAAATGTGTGCACAAAAATCACAACCATCTGTGTAACAATAACAATGTTTAGTGGCAAAGCACAAATTAGCATCTCATAACATATAGTAGCTCATAACAATATACCATCTGCACCACCTGTTATTATTATATAATAATTCCCAGTTATAAGAGGCTATAAAATCATTCTCTGTCTTCATTGCCAGCTGAAGTGTTCAAATATCAACAACCAGAACAGACAGAGGACTTCCTGTGATCACTGGAGAATTCAAATTGCTCCCAGTCCCTCTTGCTTTAATGGTTTGGACAGTCTGCTTGCTCTGCATTTTTTTGCCTGTCTTTCTCACTATATATGACACAGATGAACCCAAATGAACCCAGCCAGATACAGCAACAACATTTAATTTACCTGAATCCAATAATGAAACCAGATACTGGCACATTTTTTACTGGGCACGTAAACCAATGAATAATCATGAGATATGTGCCCTGCAGTGTAGCGGATATTTTACCAATACAGTGGATTTTTAAAAAAGGTCCTGAAAACCTTTTTTTTCTCTCAGCCAGCTGCTTCCCATGCACTGCTGGTTTTACATGAACACACTGTTTCCTGCCAAAGTTTGTTTTTGTGCATGTTTCTGTTTGCTCGAGGCTCATACCAGGTGGAGTTTTTAATTATTTATAACCTACATGTTACATGTTTACACCTGGAAGCTTTGCAGTACAACCACACTCTGATCTGTTGGCCACTTTAACCTCTGGGCTACCATTAATCCAGATTTATCATTTTCTAATGTCTGTGTGTTTTTGCAAATATTGACATTGACTACTGAGCAACACATAATTAATATTAAACTGAAATAGAGAAATACTTCAGATTTGAGCGCCTGATATTGTTCCTAGATCATCATATCTAATGTTGCTCCAGGGCCATCATTGAAACTGACCAGTCATGGTTTTATAGTGTCATAGTTTAGCCTTGAAAGGGGCTATTTTTAGCCCAATCCACATATTCCTAAACCTAACTGTATAATTTTGTTGCTTAAACCTAATCAAACAGTGACAGATTAAAGAATAAACAAACAGAAAATAATAAGTCAGCTTAGTGTAAAAACGCAACAAGTTCTAAATGAAATGCAAACCCTGGACTACTGAATGAGGGCCCCGCTCACGAGCCACTCAGCCGTGATGACTTGCTCCTGGTATTGTTTCTGACACCATTTTGTAAGTTGAAATGATGATCCTGGAACAACATTAATTATGATGTTCTGGGAACAACACCAACACAGCAGCATCAGATACAAGAGGAGGCAGCATTGTTTAACCACAGTGTTTATTCACTTCAACATCTATGGGAAGAAAAAAAACAAGACGGGACCATTCACTAATCAATCGCTGAAAATGTTACGGGGTAAAGTATTAATCTCAGTATCTCACTGCAGTTATAAAAGTTGGCGTTTTTCATAACAAATGTTTGGTTGAATCAGTAGCTGCACTACCTTGAGCAATAAATTCTGTCCAGACCATCCAGATTACCTCTGGATTTATATTTGCAAAGAAATCTGCATGAATGATTAGCGTTTCATCTGTCCTGTGTTCTTTGCATGTGATTTTTGAAAGTGATGCGTCTCAGCCCGAGAGAAAAGGGTGGTTTTAGTGCGCAACTTCCCATAGACAGGACAGCCAAACACTGTTCATCAACCTCTGCATAATTACAATAGCTGTTAAAGCAATTTGATGATAGCACACAACTTTGATGGCAGTTTGTACCCCTACATTTATGTGCTCATGTTGGTAAGGGGCCATTAAAGTTGATGGCACAACAAGGCGCACAAAGGGTGCCAGGAGTTAATCCAAATGTGCTGAGCAGACACTGTGTGGATCCAGCAAAATTTTACGGTTGGAGCCTTGATCACTGAGCAACCCCATCTATTCGGGTTTATCTCATTAAAGATAAATGGAGGAAAAACGAAAAGGGAAGGTGTGAAGCCTCTTCAGCATGGATTACTTTCTCTTGAGGAGGTCAGGTAATTAAATTTTTTACAGCACCAAATGTTAATCCTGTCTGACTCAGAGAGGTCTGTGGCAACCCTCTCGCAATGAGAACATTTCAGGCCTACTGTTCGGGTCAAGTTCAACTTTGTTGAGCTAAATGGTGATCTGATACCTTACCTGGCTGTCTATCTAAGAGCAGTCAGCGCTATCAAGGCCTTTGATTGAAGTTGGGAAAACCAAACTTTTTCCCTTAGGCTGCCAAACATGAAACTTAGTGGAGGAACTTGGGCAGTAGGCTTGAACCTTTCATATTGTCTTGTATTGAATTGTATTGTTAAAATGCAAAATGGTAAGTTTTACTTTAACTGACTGTCTTCCTTCTCATAGCGTCACTCTGCCTGCTGTGCTCAATTATACAAAATAATTCATAATTAGGGATCCTACATATTTAAAGACCATTTTTACCTCATAATAAACAAAAAAAAAAACGTTAACACTCAGCTCAGACTGATGGGAATGTCATTTGCAGATATATTGTCTTCACCATTCTATTCATGAAGTTGCCGCCCATGTAGAAGGCACCGACCTCTGAGGCTTGAGAGTCAGCTGTGAAGTTGTTGAGAAATTAAAGTTGGAAAACAAATATGACACCGCCACAACATGAATTAACACTGTTGCTTTGTTGCCTTGTTTATTATTGTTAAAATAATTTCCCCAGCTACTCATGTAGGTGCCCTCAATTAGCAGTAACACTAACCTTAGAACAATTTTTTAATATATGTATTTTTTTTAGCTACAAAAAAACAAAAACACTTTCAGTCTCAGCAAATTCAGTCTGCTGCAGGGTTCCCTGTAGAAAAATATGATTATATGATCATTCATGTGATGCATATGTTCAAGAATGTATCACATTTTCTTCAGCCAGATTTGCAGAGTTTGTTGGAACAACCTCATTCTGATGACTCACTTTAGATAGGATTGCCCAGTCTAAAGTCTACCCCATTTACTGTAACTCAGCACACTTCACAATCATTTAATTGAGAATGCATACTGCAGGGTTGATGTCAGACTCTTTAAAGGATGAGCAAATGTTGCTTATTTCCCCTGTGGGGCTACTGATGAGAACCCAGCTGAGCGCTGCTGTGTTGGTGTTTTCCCCAGAGAACAGGAAGGTCAGCTCTGTGCAGCTGAGAAGAAAGCTCGGCCTGTTGTCTGTGTCGAAGTGTCGAGCACAGTCTCTGAATGGGTTCCTGGAGAGGGCAGTATTTGAGGACAGCTATGGCCTATGGGACTTCAACGCTGAGGAAAAACAAGCTGTCTTATCTGAACCTATGTGGTGTCTTCTTATTTGACTCCCTTGCCTGCTGTGGATTGTCCATAATAAACACCTTAGTTCAGTAGGTGGTTCTGAAGTGTATCTTAAACCAGAACATCACCATTGACTGTATGAAATGCTGACAGAGCTTCAAATGTGTGTCTTAAATCTGCATTTTTTTAACAGCAAGCAGTCTCTGGTTTCAAAAAGAAGTTGAATTTTATGTAAGCGTATGAGAAAATGACCTGACTTCTCACTTGATCATTACCTCAGTAAACAGTTTCCTAATGATTTTATGGCTCTGATCTCTATAGTTTAAAATATTCTTTAATACAGCATGTTTATTCTGTAAATAATGGTCCAATTTAGCGTAAAATAATAAAAAAGAGCGGGGTATGCTTTAGAGCCTATATATACGTTGTGATTGCCTAGTCATTACCCTGGAATATCCTCCCCAGCTCCACCCTCTCATCCAAATATGGTCACTGCTGGCATAAAAAAAAAAGAAATGGCGACATCCATAACACCAAGAACGAGACTTTAAAAAACACAAAAACCAATGGATGACATCACAGTGATTTTACACATAGTTATCACCTTTCTAGCTGTTTAATTATTTCGAATTTTGCTGCATACTTCCATAGGTGATATCAGAATAAACAATTCAGACCATGTTAATGATGCTACAGCTGAATTTACTTTTTTAATTTGACCCGTTTAAGGATAATTATAGATCGTTATCCTCGTGAATCAGCAATTCTAAATAGATTTAGAGTTTATGAGAGTAAATGCATTTGACTTTTTGTTCTAAAAAGTATTACATTCAGATAT
>OMLP01018424.1:2396-17091 GCA_900302685.1 Spondyliosoma cantharus
TGAGGCACCGCCAAAGTCAGCAACGAAATTATCCCCATTGTAAATTGTAGTGTGGCAGCTAACGGGCAGTTCTTTAAGTACCTGGAACCTTATCTCAGCTTCATTCTTCATCCTACAATCAAAAAGGCTAAGTTTGAGGTACCAATTCCCTTCAGGCATCTCCCGATGGACTTGATGATGGACAAACAGACTTGTTTGTGAGATTATAGTGTCAGTTTCATTGGGGCAACACGCTGGATGGATGGAGCTGTGGGAGCATCGAAAACTGCCAGGAATGCTGCTTGTACTGATTGATTCGGCATCTTTTCTCTGTCGGTTGTCTGGCCTTTAGAGTACAAATTCCTGATGTCCACCGTCAATGTGTATTGGTTTAAGCAAAGGATGCTTTGTAAAAGATTGGCTCTTCTGAGATGTTCTCCCACATACTGGTCTTCAAACCCAGAGATCCAACAATCTGACATGACTTTTAAATTTCACTGGCTCAACCTTGACAGAAAAAGTAGCTTTGCGTCTTAGATAATGATTATTTATATTGGCTCATGTACCTGCGTTATACCTGCATGTTCCTATGTTATCTCCTTTCCTCACACATATGCTGTGCAGTGTCTCTATGGAACAATATTGGCTTTAGGACGCCTTCTCTAGATGAATCTCCTACAGTTTTGTTCTTCACATGTCCGGGGGTTGTGAATGACCTATCACACTGCACGCCCTCAATGCTCATATAGAAAACAAGGCATTGAATACAAAATGGATCCAGTGAGTGGTGGTCCTGAACTGAGGGCTTAGTGAGATGGAATGTGATGCAACAGTGAGTACGAGGACACATCCCTGTGCACATAGGTGCATCTTGTGTGGGTACAAAACACTTGCAATCAAAACATATGGATGGACCGTTTTACTTGGTTTCCCTGCTTGTTGCTTAGCAGCAATACATCTAGCACATGAAAGATTGGATTCATGATGCCATCCATCCCTTCTGGGACAAAAGTTACCACGTGTCTCCAGACCTGAAACTGGCAACCACAGCCGTCCTAGTAACATGCAGGTCTGATACCACACTGTCCCAAAGGGTTACAGTCAGTTTGTGCCTTATACGGTTCACCGCTACAGCGTTACAGCTAAAGCAGCCACCATTTCTACAATGTTACGGGGGAAGTATGGTTTCTGAAGCACTGTGTGCGGTATATGGGCATGCACCCCCCCACACACACCCACACCCACAGACAAGCTGTCATCTCTGGCAGATAAATAGCCTTTGTGTCCAGGGATGGTACACCAGGGCACATCTGTCCTTGTTGTGTACCAGAGCTGGGTGCATATTAGGCCGCACACACTCATGTACAAACACAGACCTGAGTGTTTTAGCTGCGTTGCATTATTTTTGATGTGTTTGTTGGTTTAGTTATTTCTAGCAACTCCTGTGCCTTGTCCCTGTGTCTTTTCTGCAGTAAAAATAACACTTGGCTGAATTGTAAGAACAAACTGCAGCCTTACTGAAGACAGTGATTTGTTCAAATTGCTAAAGGCACTTTCATTTTCCCATCGGTTTCCAACTCTTTCAATGCTTTGCTTTACAGACAACAGGCCTGTCGTGAGTTTTTTTTTTTTTTTTTTTAATACATTTAGATTTTTTTATGATTTATGATCTTAAGTATAGCAGAGAAAACATTTTAGGATGTGTACAACAATACTGTAATAGTATTGATATCTCTTAGGTGTATCAAATCTCATGAAACGTGTGTTTTGGATGTTTTTAATGCGTGTCAGCGGCTGTTGACTCATATCAGTGATGCGTCCGCCTCCCTGTTCTCTGGTAGTCACGTTTAGGAATGTCCGAAGTCTACATAATTTTCTCCCTCCTCCTTCCTTCCCTGTGTGGGACGTGTCTACGGCCTCCCTCCCTTCCTTCTTCTTCTCTGTCTCTCCAGGGGTTAAACCTGCGCCTTCTCTCAATCCCAGACTAGTTTGAACCGGTTTTCAGGGAAGCGTTGTTTGTCTCCCACGTAATCTTGGGATAGGGTCATGTGGAGCTGTGAAGATGACGACGATGATTATGATGATGTCACATTGGACTATAGAAATGCCTTGAGTCAGCTTTCTGAATCCGATATAGCGTATGTGCACTTTGTCATCCATTAAGCTATCATCTCAGAATCGTAAAATCTGCACTGATAGACATACATTTTTATATTGATAAAATGTTTATTCAAGAGAGACTGTCGGTGCCTGTCCCATAATAAGTACATGGCCTACATTGGTCTGAGTGGTGCACAGTGTTGGTGCTATTTTTCTGCTGTGTAATAGGTTTTCCTGGAATCTTAATGGGTGAGATTTGGGTCAGCATCTGGGGCACTGGCAGTAGGACAGGACACGCCTATACACCTCAGGGTTGTCCCTTTTTGTACAGCTAGAAGCATCAGCTAAATCAATCAGAATTTTCCTGTTAATCAATTCACTTTCAAGGATGATTATTTCCTTAAAAAAAAGGTTTACACATGTGAATGGACTCTCTTGTCTCTTGTTCTTTTGTAAGGATTCAGGGTGAAGCAAACACATTTCTGGTTCTCTATTCTCATTTTATAGTGTGACATTGCTCCAACGTAGTATTTTATTTAAGTACACCAGTGCAGATTTGGTTGCACAACCTTAGTGTACATATAATAGTTGGGAATGATTGAGAGCTTTTGTTAAAGTGTCTGCCATTCAAACCTATTAATGGACATCTTCACTGTGATATTGTAGTTTTTATAAGTAGATTCAGTTTCACTTCCTCAGTCACTCTGTTGTCTCTGAGGCTGCCTTCAGGTCAGTTATCACTGTAAAGCTTACACCATACCATGCTGTCGTCTAGCTTTATTGTCTCAATTTGAAATCGAATTGAGGCACTTAGAACTTTCTGTGTTCACTGCAATGGACGCTCCACATTGTTTACTGCAGCAAAAATAGGTCCCTGCTGTACCTCAGCCAAGGTTACTCGACTAACAGTTTAATACATATAGGACGGCTTCTTTCTCTCTAGAGCAGTACTTGTCTTCTCTCTGTCAAACTCAGATTACTTGGTATCCTCTGGTGGCTCTGAATGTACTGACCATGGAAGATGATGGTCTGTTTTACATTACACACGAAACACACTGGAAACCTGCACAGTAGTGGAAAGCAGAGGTTCTGATACTTAATTGTGATTCAATGATGTGACAGAATACAATGATACAATAGTGACAAGTGATACAATATAATTAAATCCTAAAAATAATTAAGAGTTGCTACGATGAAATCTGCATTTTTTTGCTCATCTAATGAAAACTTCTGCTCTGGACAATGTATGTCCTGCAGTAACAGTGCACCTTGATCTGAACCATTTTAGTTTATTTATTTGGCTTATTTGTCATTGTTTGTTTTCTGTGTTGTGATTGTATATACTCTGTATACAACTGTTTCCAACTGTTTGTGTCTTTTCTCTCTCCAGGGTGAGAGCAGCCATGTCAGAGGAGGCAGCGCGTCAAACACGCAGCCAGAAGCGGGCTCTGGAGAAGGACCATGCATGTCATGCTGGGTCCCCAGAGGAGGTTGACAGTAAACGGGTTAAGCTGGAGAAGGGGGATGCAGCTGGAGCTCCCCTGGCCCTAGTGGGATCTGGAGCTGAGGGTGTCAAGCTGAAGAGTGAGCAGGCTGCCAAGGTAGCAGCCAGCATCCTAAAATCCGGGGAAGTGAAGGCCACTATCAAGGTGGAAGTGCAGACAGGAGACGAGCCCGTTGATATGAGCACATCTAAAAGGTGAGACGGGGGAAAAGATCAGAGGGTTTGATGCAGTCACATGCTGTTTTTGTGTACTGAATACTTGAAGGGAATATTAGCTATGTTTTGCGGTGCTCATACATAGGGGCTGAGAGCTTGTTGGTAATAAAGAACATATTGTTCAGTTTACATGATAATGTCAAAGTCATTAGTCTGTGAATACCAATGAAAGGGATAGCATTAACACGTTAGCTTAAACTGTTGCGTCTATTCCCGTACACTGGGCCTCAAGATTGCATAGTCAGCCAACTTTGTCCACAATAAAGCCTTTGTCAGTATTTCCAGCTGGACAAAATTCTCCATAATCTCCTTACACACTAGTTTGTATCTGTGAGGGTATAAAATTCAAAGACTAGTTTACTGGTCTACTTCTACTTGGTTATGCTGAAATGATGTTGACTCGTATGTGATAAAGAGATGTGAATGGAAAGCACGACTTCACACAAGCTGAGTCAGTGTTTTGCATTGTTGTGTGTATGAGTTTGTTTGAAAACTTCGGCAGGATTATTCATGTGTTGTAGGCCTTGGATCTCATGCATGCATGCATGCATGCACTGTGTCTGGTTGTGTGTAGAGATGTGTCTATTGGAGTTTCGGTTTTCTCAAACTTTGCACTAGCGAGTGGTCTGACAGGAGTCATACAGGAAGTCGCCGTGTGGTTGTCGACAGCCTGCCCCCATTTTGAAAAGTTTGAGGCTCCTGAGGCCTGGGCTCCATTTTCTCCCACAGCAGCACCTGAACTCTGCCTCACACTTCACACAAAATGAAGGCTATGTGTCACAAACTGGTTCCAACTGGCCGTTGCCATGGTTTCCACATTGGAAGGAGCAGTTGGAGGAAGGAGGGGTGGTGGGCGTGTCACATGACCACACAGAGAAATGTCTGATGTCATGTGACATGTTTGGTGGAGCAATAAATACACACACTGATGTAATGGCAGTTAAAGTGGAACAGAGAGGTGATTAAGCTGGAATTGTGCGTCTCTGTTTGTGGTGTATCATAAGTGTCACCTTTGACCCCGATTAACCCCCCAGCATGTGTTTGTGTGCTTACTCACTGCGAGGGGATTACCTCATTGTTGGATACAGAAGACTTTTATGGAGACCATCTTTGTATAACTGTGAATGGAATGAAATGCAAGCCAAATTTCCCATCCTGGAAAATAAGGCAATAACTGGACTGAACATGTCTTGAATGGGTTCATGTATAAACTGACTGTCACCGAGAAGAAGCACTTCCCTCTTCGCTTCTGAAGTGTTGTTAAAAATATTTGTGCACATATCCTGCAGGCCTGTAGTCTCTTCGTAGCTCAGCTCTTTCATACATATCTTAAAATGGCACATAGCAGCATTGCATTGAGAACCCGAATGATAAAGACTGATTCAGCAATCCTATATTGGGGTCAGCGTGAAGCCATGATCTGAGAAGCCATGGCATGCAGTAACACTGGACCTTACATAACCAAGCTGCTGTGTGTTCTGATGCTTGTGTAAGCTGTTCTCAATTGAGTAGTAGCAGCATAAGCTAGTCCTCGTCGTTTTGTCAGATACCAAGTCAGTCAATGTGCTGGATTAGGTTTTCTGTTTGTGAAGGATGATGAAGCACTTGATTCTTTAATGCTACTTGTGTCTGCCATAGTTTATCATTTGCATGTATGGAATGTAAGCAGAGCTTTAGAGGAAAACTGCGGCCTGTTCAGGCTTCAGCTGAGCTTGAGGAGAGTAATCCGTCTTAGAATAGCAGTATGCTGAAAGTGCAAGGGCCCTCAGCCACCATTCTGGATTTGAATGAAACTTATCTAGGACGTATTTTCCAGGAAGTAGCAGCGTAATGTATTAGCAATGTTTGAGTATGTTCTTAGCGGCTCGGCCAAGAAACATAATGACATTAGATATTTGGTTTCAGTTTGTATGGTGATTGCTTTGTCTGCTGAATTTGTCATCCTATGGTGTAGGTGTGAACAGTATGGTTGTTGTCATGTAGTTGACCTCGTTGAACTGAGCATGCAACGTCTGTTGGGGGGAGCTGTTAGACAGCTGTTGAGAGGAAGCAGATGATAGCACAGAAACTTGTCTGAAGACGGGAGTGTGCAGAAAGTGTGAAGATCTGGGTCAGTGAGTTGGGGTATAAAAATGAACAAGTAAGGACGGGGGGAGGGGTGTGTGAAGTAGTGACTGAGTGATTGACTGAATGAGAGAGAGAGTGTACACAATAGGTTGGCTCCTGGCCATGTATTCCCCTCCCCCTCGCTGTCACCCTCTCCAGTGTCTCCAGCGGACCTCCGCTCTGCTCAGCTTGTGACTCTGGTGTCGGCAGCTGGGAGGGAGGGGAGAGCTGAGGCCCAGGCTGTGCTGATCCGGCTAGGCCATAGGCCTCGCCACGGAGGTAGGGGAGGGGTGAGGCCCTGTCTGGGTGGTAAACTGGGCCTAAGCTTTGGAGCCCTGAAGCCTCTCACTCGACAGCGTCTGAACGATTCTATAACTTTTAACTTCATGTATGCACGCATAACTCAACATTATGACCCAAACCTCCATCTCCCAGACGCTGTCCTATATCGCAGTCCCTACCTTTCTTCGTCCTCCACCAGTTCTGCATACTGCTCAGAGTTCTATTTTTTTAACATGCGGACCCTCAGGACCTGACGGGATCCCCGCTGTGATAGAGACGGATTTATTCTTCCACCACAACGCCTCGTAAAATTACAGCCATCCCCTACTTCTTATCTCCACCCCTCACCGGATTGATGCATTTGCAGCTTTCCACCAGTCGCCTTTGTTCTCGGTAGTCTCCTCAGGAAAAGCCACTTAACATTTCAAGATTTAAACGGTTTCCCCCTATCAAAGAACCCAAAAAGTGTGGTTAATTTGGTCTTTGTTTTCATGTTGTTTGTGACTGATTTTGCTGTCTGGTCGAAGGGAGAGTAGGAGGAGCTCTGTCCGTTGATGTTACCTTTTGCTGCCGATAATGGGTTGTTGCGATCTTCCCCTGCCGCCATTACTCCATTATTGATCTCTTGGTTCTTGTCTTCTTGTGTGTCCCAGTGCACGTTTGCACTAGAGCAGGGTGATGAAATCATAATTATATACTGCCATCTACTGGATGTAAGACAACACTACACATATGGTTACAGTTGATGCTAACGCTGGTATTTTTGGCTGACATAGGAAACATCATTGGGTGCTGGTTGAATGATGATACTGACTGTTGTTTTCTGTCTTTTCTTGCTCTCCCCTTAGTGTCATTAAGAAAGAGCGGCAGCCACCATCGCCAGATGATGTGATTGTGTTATCAGACAATGAGCCATCCAGTCCTCTCATGAATGGTCACTCCTTCACGAAGACTGACACAGATAAACTTATGGTAGGAAACCAACATTTGAACCTTGCAGACAACAGTCTTAACTTGTTGTTTTCACAACATTTTTGGAGTAGTGAAGACTGACACAACTTGACATTTTACATGTGTATCTACTAAGTCTCCTTTTTATCCAATATGGTGTATATAGAAAAGTTCTCCTGAGGAGAGGGAACGCATCATTAAACAGCTGAAGGAGGAACTGAGACTCCAGGAGGCCAAGCTGGTGCTGCTGAAGAAACTGCGACAGAGCCAGATTCAGAAGGAGAGCACTGTTCAGAAGGTACATACCCCAGAAGACTAAGGACAGAGTTGACTGTTAATCATGTTTTGTTGATAGAATTTATAGATGCATCGGGTTGTATCTTTAGTTTCCTCCAGTTTTATGAATTTGATATTCATGAGGGTTTTTCAGTTTTTCCCTTAAATTTTCTTTGTCTTCAAAATGACATAATCAATAAACGATACACAGACTAATATTATACTCTGTTAATTTCTAGGCGGCTGGCTCTGTAGCCACTCCTCCTCCTCTTGTGAGAGGTAGCATCACATCAAGCAAAGGACCCCTCCAGGTAGTTATTACATTCTGTTTGCCACCTGCCACAGCTAGCATTTTAGAGCCTTGGCTGATGTATGATATAAATTTAAATTGTATTAAATTCAAAATGCATAAGGATCAACTAGGCAGCTGAATTGAGGCTTTTGAGGCCTTTGTAGCATCATTTTTATAAAGCTCTACTGTGTCATTCACTGTATATTTCCATTGCTTTGTTTACAGGTGACAGGTCGAAGCTCAGGCACGGTGATCCCTCCTCCCTTGGTGCGAGGTGGGCAACATGTCCCGTCCAAACACAACTCTCAGATTGTCATGCCACCCCTGGTCAGAGGGGCCCAGGTAAGTCTGAGGAGCTATGACACCATTCATTTGAAAAAGTTTAGATTGTTAGAGCTCTTTGCTAATTTCTCCTTCTTTGCTCTCTTCCTGTGCTGCCATCAGCCTATTGCAATGACCCCCCAGCAAATAGCCAGTCTCCGTCAGCAACAGCAGCAGCACAGCGGTTCAGGCCCCCCTCCGCTCTTGCTGGCTCCCAGGGCTTCTGTGCCCAATGTCCAGGTCCAGGGCCAGAGGATCATTCAGCAGGGACTCATACGGGTGGCTAACGTGGCCAATAGTAATGTCATGGTCAACATCCCTCAGGTGAGGAAACAATATGTAAGCAAAAACTGCACACTCATCTAAAGATTTTCATACCATAAATGATATGTACATTTTCATAGCTGCTCTTTTTCCACTACTGGGCAACCTAACTCTCAATGACATCATCATGTGTAGTTGCTGAAGTTGTTTTTGTTGCATCTGTGTCCAGGCCTCTCCCACCAGCCTAAAGGGCTCTTCAGCATCACCCAACTCTAGCATCAATGACTCCCCAGCCAGTCGGCAGGCGGCTGCTAAGCTTGCACTGCGTAAGCAGCTGGAGAAGACGCTGCTGGAGATCCCTCCACCTAAACCCCCTGCCCCTGAGTTCAACTTCCTGCCTTCAGCAGCTAATAATGAGTTCATCTACCTGTTGGGGTTGGAGGAGGTGGTGCAAAAACTTCTGGAGATGCATGGCAGGGGTGAGAAGATCTTTTTTCTCTGCTAGCTGTTTTGGAGCTGTTGTAGTGCAAAACTATATATATAATAGTAGAGTATAAATGTTTACATGTAGCCTGAAGAAGCCCTCTGTGTTTCATTCAGGTAACCTGGGCCCTGCAGCTGCCATGGCCAGCTCCATTCCCAAAGAGCCATACACCTGCGCCCAGTGTAAGACAGACTTTACCTCCCGCTGGAGAAAGGAGAAGGCCGGGACCATCCTCTGTGACCAATGTATGTCGTCCAATCAGAAGAAGGCCCTGAAGGCTGAGCACACCAATCGGCTGAAGGCAGCCTTTGTTAAGGCACTCCAACAGGAGCAGGAAATTGAGCAGCGTATCCTCCAGCAGGCGGCCTCCTCTTCCTCCTCTAAAACCACCTCGTCCTCCTCTCCCTCAATGTCCAAGAGTGAGTTGCTGGTGTCCCAGCAGTACAAGCAGGTCAGGGCTGCCATGCAGCACAAATCTGTGTCCCACCACTCCATTAAGCAGGTGAGAATAGCTTTTTGATTGTGTTGGTTTAAAAAAACATAATTTCCTAGATCAGCAGCCAAACATCTGCATGTCACATCTGCACCAACTCACCACTTTTCCCCTTGCTGTCTCTCCACACAGAGTCAGCTGTCACACAGCCTCCAGTCTGCAGTGAGCTCTCGTGGTATGGCCCACTCATTCACCACCTCCTCTCAGCTGCAGAACGCAGTGACGGCAGCGGCGCTGGCCGGCAGGTCAGGTAAGCATGCTGCAGCACGCCCACTGCAGCAGGGGGCAAAGGTCAGCAGCAGCGCCAGCAGCAGCAGTAACCAGGGCAACATGGTCGCTTGGAGGAAGCAGAGCGGCAACACAGGTAGATAAACTTGAGACAAGGTTAGGGAGAGAACGCCCTCACCCGTTCTCCCTTTCCGCTCCTCTTTGGGGCAATCACTCTTTTATAAGGTGGATTCCTCTCTGGCGCTGTCAACCCAAGTCTTTCCCCATTTTCTTTAAGCTCTACGTTTTTTTTTTTTTATTTAGGAATGACTTTATTTGTTTTCCTTGTCTTTTTTTTCTATCAAATAAGTATAGCTGCTGTAGTTTCACTCATATAGAGAGAGATATTTAGAAATTTCCACTCACCTTTCTAAATGCAAACTTTCCTCATTTTTATCTTCTCCTTACGTGAGCCAAATTACTGAGTATCTAACAATTCAGTCTTCAGTACACTGACCACCTATGTGTTTGTTTCCCGACAGGTGTGACTATGGCCTACGTGAACCCCAGCTTGTCTGCCCACAAGAACAGCTCTGCTGTTGAGCGTCAGCGAGAGTACCTGCTGGACATGATTCCCTCCCGTTCTATCTCCCAAGCAGCCAACACATGGAAATAATGCAATCTTTCTCCCTACTGACATCATAACTATTACCCCTCTTAATATCAATAACAGCCATTCTCATTATCATTTCTAATCCTTTCTATGGACTCCGCCTCTGGCCAAATTGGTGCAGGGGAGAATCAGCCTAGTTTTTTGTTGGATACAAGAGTTCTTTCACCTCTTCCTCAGATATTTCTGCTACCACCTTCCTTACCTGAATCCTCCATCCCAAAGTGGAGTTGTGCTACAACAGCTTGGGCTTCTCGGATTCAAGGAATATGTCAAATAGCATTTGGGTACCTGTTTTTTGAAGTTTGGGGTTTACATGGGCGTGTACAATTTTAAAAACTTCTCTAGCGATGTCGCCTCTCCCTCTCTGTATATTGTTTGAATCCACCCCGTTGCACCAAGAGGAAAAGAATCCCTGAGCTCCCCGGCCTCTGGATTAGGCTGGGGGGGAAGAATAATAATCACTATTATATAAAATAAGATACTCGCCTTACGTCCTACCCCTCTCCTGTCTGAGCCAATCAGACTCAGGCCCATGTGGTGGCCGAATATAATGGAAGACCTCATCACAGGGACTGTGGTTGAGCTTCGAGGACCATCCATGAAATGATAACTGCTTCAGCTTTGCAAAAATGAATAATAAAAAAAAGGACTGTAAAAATGATCTCTATCTGCACACAGACCGCCTCTTCTCTCACAGCGTGTAAAGTAGAGAAGTCGATGTGTGTTGGATTATTTTGTATGGCTGAATGTTAGGATTTTGTCTTTTCTTCTATAAGTCATATACTGTGTTTGGAATATTGTGCTCCCCGATAACTTTGGAAGTGGCCTATTGTCGAGGTCTGAATTTACAGGCTAATGTTACTGTTGAGGTGGTTTTACATCTGCTGGGTTCCATGTTGTGGCCTACTTTTAAATACTTTGTTTTTTCTAAGATGAAGAGGAAGAATAAAGATTAAGGTTTCACTGGACTCATGTAAAGACACGGAGCGTGTGTTTGGAGGACTATTCTTATTGAATACTGAAAAAAAAAAAAACCTTCCAAAGAACTAGTGGAGCCCAAATGGAATCCCTTCTGCTAGAAGGTTTCTAGTTTATTTGAACCCTCTCTGGATATAAACATGAATTCATGCTAAACTGAGGGGGTGTAAAGGAATGTCATATTTTTGACATCGTTTTGCTTTTAGTCATAGGTTGTGGTGCATTATTTTTCTTCTGTAGACAAACTGTCTCTGGGTTTATTTATAGGGTCATATTAGTAAAGATATATGCTTATGCCCTAAGTTTGAATGGATCTCCATTTTAAAATGATTTGTTTTTCTTTTGTGTGTCCAGTGGCTCCTGCTCACCTCCCGATTGGTCTGAGAGAAGCTGGACAGCTTTCAGAATGTAGTTATGCAAAAACCCCTATAGCAACACATGACATGAACTTCTTAGTCTTTAACATTAAGGTGTGTATGATTTATGTCAGGTCCTTGGATTGAGCTAACTATGCCTTTCACACGAGCTCTAGTGCATTTTTATCAGGTTGCAGCAGCACAGGATAAGCTAGTGAACAATATGTCCTACTTTAAACAGGGGAGTTCCCATCATTGAGTCATTTTATTAACCATGTGCCGTTTTTTCTCATTTCAATCACTGGGGTGGTCTGGTTTCTCTTACCCTGCGACTTTTAGAGATGGCTTTACTCACATATTTCTGTGGCCTATTGGAAAATGTCACTAAATTAAAAGTTGCACACTCTGATGTGTTGATTTTAAGCAGTAAAAAATGTTGGTGCATATTTTCAAAAATCTGGATCTTTTACAAGCAATATGTTTTAAAAAAAAAAAAAAAAAAAACACAAACCAACCCACCCCAGTATTAATTGTTTCAGTATCCTGTATCTGTCCCACTTTTAATGGTTTTCAAATTGAAACAGCTGTGATGACCTCATCACTATGTTATCCTTGCTGCCCTGTTGGTCCAGAGTTTGACTCTTTAGCTCACAGATTATTGTCAAGCCTCCGTACTAAAAGATGGTGCACTGCATTAGCTAACTGGGCTTTCATCACTGTACATTTGGGTTTCATTTAGGACGATGCAACAATGCAGTATGTACATTTTGCTGTTAGAAATACAAGCGTACAAAAGTTTAATTTAAAAAGTTTGTATTTCTGTTTCAAAGTAGCATCGGAAATGTTCCAGGTTGTCTGTACATTCCTGACAGGCAGAAGGTAGCAGCCCGCGTCTTGTGGATGCAAAAAATAAGCAATCTGGAAATCGAGCCCATGATTTTTGTGCCCTGCTAAGTGTAACCCTGTGCTGTCCTGACTACTGCCTGCTGCTGCTGCTGCTGTTTGACAACAATATCACCATTCCGTTTGTTTGTGGTCGACGCTCTGCTAAAATGCAGTGCAGCCCCAATGGAAAAGAAAACAATGTATGAGTAATGTTTGTTTTTTTGTTTTGTTTTTTTGATTTTTTTTTTTCCCTGCTCTATCAAATAATAATAAAAACTAATTTTAACCCCTCGTTCACGGCTGTCTGTCTGTTTTTTGTTGTTTTTTTTTTTTACCTCTGCCAAGGATGTTATGTTTTCACCCATATCCATTTCTTTGTTGGTTGGTTTGTCATCAGGATGACACAAAAACTACAGAAATGATTTCCACGAACCCTCCTGCCAGGAGGATGGGTCTCAACCCAGAACAGACCCTGTTAACTTATGGTACGGATTTGGAAAAAGGGATCCAGGAATATTTTTTCTTTTAAGAGGTCCAACATTGCAAGATGTGTTTTCCAACCTGTTTCTTGATCCATCAGGGAATAATGCATGGAAAACAGGCATATTCAGATAGGTGGTATTCATGAGTAAGTTCTAAACATATCCACCTGTACAGGTAAAGAAGAGGCAGCAGTTACATTAGCCACTTTACCTACTTGTTCTTCACTATTGTAGGTGGTTTTGAGTTACAACCTTTTTTTTAATCTATATTTTGCCCTCGGCTATGTGAATGTTTGAAAACTCTTTTATTACCATTAAAAAAGAAAAAAAACGAGGTGCAGGCTTTAATTTGTTTGCCTTTTCCCAAAAATTACGAAGAAAGGCCTGCTGGGAAAGTTGTTTGACCAACTGCCTTGCTTGCCTCCTGTCGCGTAAACAATCTAGAGACGCGCATCAACAACAGCAAGTTACATGAAAATGTAAGTAAAGGCTGAAAAGCTTGGAGAGAAAGGGAAGCAGGCATTAGAGGCTCAAGTTTCAAAAAACCAAAACTGTTCGTCCATCATGGTCCTCAGGCATTGCAGTGTTGACCTGAAGAGCACACGAAGAGGTTTAAATTAAATTGATTACAGGCTGTAGCAGCTGTGTGTCAGGTTCAAATCTGCTTTCAGACAAGTTCGTATTAGCCTTCTATTTGATGCATATTGATCCAAGTCTCCTCTCCAGTTCCTAATGAAATGTGTCCTGGAATACAGGTAGACTCTCCAAACTTGATGCTCAGACTCACCTGTCATAAGACCAGTTAGTACCACCTTGCTGAAGCTTGTGGACCATGCTGTGTACGTAAGCCTATGTATTTAAAAGAAGAAAAAAAATGCCTGTGTATAAATAAATCCAAATAATGCAGTGATGTTGTTGATCAATTCTGCAGGATTGTCTAAAGAGATGGAACATGCCAGGGCCGGATTTCACTCCCCTGCCCACAGCTGGTAATGGCCGAGGCTCTTATTGTGGAGGCAACATGTTTTGAGTGAACATCTGCTGCCAACAGAACACAATCCTGTGTCACGTCCTTCCTCCTCCGCCGCATTAGCAACGTATGACCTCTAGGTGGCAGAATATGTCCACCGCTCCCCAGCACCTGGGTTTTGTCTTCAAATGGTCCTTGCGGAAATTCAATCCTCCCAACTGGGGAACATTCGTGTAATGCGATGGAGAAACAAAGACGCGCGGCCTAATCTCCCATGTAAGACCTCAGAATGTACTCTGTTCCTGGAGCTGGGAGCGGGTGGCCGTGAACCCAGAGGGCAGAGAGTGACCTTTACAGAAGAAAGTGAGCTATTGTTTGTCACCACCACCCACTTCTGAGCTTCATTCCTTGGCAGCAGCACATTTCTCCCTGTGATACTACTGTACATATCCTTCCTGTGTGTGTGTGTGTGTTTGTGCATATCTGTATGTAATACTGTGCATTTTAATGATGATGCTGTCACTCTTCTTTCATGTTTTGACCTAAATCCATATCATAAAGTCTGCATGTGTCTGGATGGGGGGGGTGGGGGGTTTCATTGTGGTTCTGTTCATGTCGGCCCATCTGTGTGTGCTGGATGCTAGGCATTTCTGCTATGCGCCCACTCAGGGACTGGAGTGTTATTATCTCAGCTGTGGCAGTGCCGGGGCTTCATTTACCTCCCACCATCATGGAAAAGGTGTTTGTGATTCAGTGAGCAGTCAAGTGTTGCCTCGCCGTGATGCTTGCTCTAGATTCTACACCAAGGGATCCTTCTGCAACTGAGGACTACGCGTGAATGTGTGTGTGTGTGTGTGAGAATCTGATTGGGGGGGG
>OMLP01018429.1:0-14423 GCA_900302685.1 Spondyliosoma cantharus
GCCATCCCCAAACTGTTCCCACAAAGTTGGGAGCATGGAATTGTCCAACATCTCTTGGTATGCTGAAGCATTCAGAGTTCCTTTCACTGGAACTAAGGAGCCAAGCCCTGAAAGACAACCCCACACCATAATCCCCCCTCCACCAAACTTTACACTTGGCACAATGCAGTCAGACAAGTACTGTCTAGAGTCCAGTGGCAGCGTGCTTTACAGCACTGCATCCGACGCTTTGCATTGCACTTGCTGATGTATGGATTGGATGCAGTTGCTTGGCCATGAGAACCCATTCCATGAAGCTCTCTATGCACTGTTCTTGAGCTAATCTGAAGGCCACATGAAGTTTGGAGGTCTGTAGTGATTGACTCTGCAGAAAGTTGGCGACCTCTGCGCACTGTGCGCCTCAGCATCCGCTGACCCCGCTCCGTCATTTTACGTGACCTACCACTTCGTGGCTGGGTTGCTGTCGTTCCCAATTGCTTCCACTTTGTTATAATACCACTGACAGTTGACTGTGGGATATTTAGGAGCGAGGAAATTTCACGACTGGACTTGTTGCACAGGTGGCATCCTATCACAGTACCATGCTGGAATTCACTGAGCTCCTGAGAGCGACCCATTCTTTCACAAAATTAATGTTTGTAGAAACAGTCTGCATGCCTAGGTGTTGCCATGGAAGTGATTGGAACACCTGATTTCAATTATTTGGATGGGTGAGTGAATACTTTTGGCAATATAGTGTATGTGCTTGCCGATGAGTGGGTCAGACCGAGATAACTTATTTGTGGATTGACACTGGTATTATCTTATATTGTATGCTGATTCACAGTATCTTTCATCTTGAGAGTAAAAAAAAGTCTTCACCGCTCAGCATCGAGAGCGTAGATAGCATAAGCGACTGTTCTGGATATAATATTGTATCCAGCCTGCTGCAGTATTCCTCCGTGAATTGTTCCATGTACTGAGAGAATGAAGCTGGTGTTTGTGAAGATGTCCAAAAAAGCTGTCTAAACAAAAAAAATCCATCCACACATAATCAAATTATAAGGTTAATTTAATTATAAGCCCATTGGAGTTTGGTTTTATGTATTTTGGACATGGAACAGGTGGATACAAACTAACTCGAGGAGACGTGTGATGCTCTAGTGGTGCTATTTGCTGGCGGATGTGTCAGCACTGGGCTCATGGCCTTTTTTTTGTGTGTGTGTGTGTGCAGGAAAACCTCCAGCTGGCCCTGTGTGTGGAATTACACCCCAGGATCCAAGCAGGGCAGGCTCACAGAAAAGAAAACAGCTGTCAGACAATGAATTACTGTTCTGTGACCAGACAAGTGCCTTTCTGAGGAGTGGATGAGGAAGCTGGGAGTGTGTCAAGAATCACACACACACACGCTTATACACACGCTGTATACACACATATTGTATACACTAACATATTCAGAAGCTCTTGAGGTCACACGCACACATAAAGAGGCAACCTTAACGACAAGTTGAAACACTTATCCTATTTGAACTGAACCAGTAAAACCTGCGATAATTTACACTTCACAGGGTCAAATACTTTACACTAACTGCACTGAGCCAACACAACATAAACACAACAGAGTTCCCCCACACTGCATATAAACATCCATGTGTTCAGTGCCACCTGAAGATCTTGAGGAGAGGAAAGGGAAAGAAAAAAAAAAAAATCTCAGACTTTCCAAAAATGCTTTTCTTTTTCTGGTGAGGGCTCTAAAAGGTCTTACGGCTCACTTTGGCAGCGGCGTGGCTTCGCAATGCAAACAGCGCACATCCTCAGACTGACCCTTGTGAACCGAGCCGGCAGCTTTCACACAACTACCCCTGAGCCTGCAGACCTCAATGCTGCCTCAGTCTCACACATGACTGTGAGCCGGGACTGAGGCTCAACGGTCTCACGGCACAGAGGAGGCTCTTAGAGGAGCTCGCTTGAAGGGCTCAGTGTGTAATGCGTGTGTGCGTATTGGAGTTGCACAGGTTGTCTAGAATGTGGGCCAGATCTGGTTATCGTGCAGTATGAGGGTTACATGTGTACTGTAGAAGAGGTGATAAAAAAAGCTTTTTTTAGAGGGAAGAGGAGAAAAACATTGACTTCTGTTTTTTTTATACTTCACTGCATTTGGATGTATCTTGGCTTTGATTGGAAGATTAAAATCAGTAGGTCATTTTCACAGCAGACATTTTGACTTGTAAGGAAAAGCACAGGTGTTACTGAAGCGAGTCAGGCGATTTGAGGCTCACCACTCAACTACCTTTCCCAGAATAACTTAATATTTAATAAGATAAGACTTTATTGATTCCTCACCGGGGGAAATTCACCTGTTACAGCTGCTCAAGGGTGGTAAGCAGACGGAAAAACAGTGTTTCATTGACCAATAGATTCGCAACAAGACAGAAAACAATAGAACATTTAATAATAGATAAATAAAGTGGTAAAATAATCATATTTAATAATCGCAAAAACTTTGCTTGTCACAAAGGAAATATTCTGACTGGACATTATGACAGGAGTGATTTAAACATGACCGAGTTTTTGCTAATTATATCGAAGACAATATAATTAGCAAATAGAAACCCAGGTAAATATGTCATTGTTAAGAGTTGTTGGTTGTTAAACTTACCAGGGCTAGGCTAGCTGTTTTCAGGCTTTATTCCAAGACAGACTAAACACATCCAGTCTGCAGTGGAGTACGTAGTACACACACAAGCACGAATGTGGACACACATGAACATATGAGAAGGTGTCAATCGTCTTCTCTCAGTCTTGAAAAAGAAATTGATTTTGTTCGGTATCTGGCCTTCACCAAAGCAATATTAACAGACGGCACAAGCTTCCCTTTTTGGTGTGTTTTTGCAAAATATGACAGTCGGACTGAAAGTAAAAGGACTTTTTCTCTCCATAAATAATAGGTTTAGTGGTATTTGTGTATTAATGACACTGCCAAACACCTGGATATACCATCATAAAATATAAAGCATCTGTCTTGTGCGTTCTAGTAATTCTGTGTGCCTGCCTGTGAGAATTGCGTTTAACAGTGATAATCAGATCAGCGCTCGATCTTGGCCAACCTCATCTGGTTGCATTGTGCGGGTTTCAAAAGAAAATCAATCTATCCAGCCAGGGGGCTCTCTGCATTTTTTCCTCGCCTGCAAGACTCCTCTACCAATCAGATTTAATTGGAAAGTAATGAAATTTCTTTTTAAGGAAATAATACAAGTTTACGAGGATCGTCTCGTCGGGGAGACATGGGATAGCCTTATCTCGGTTCGGATTTACACGAGGGTAGAGTCTCCACCAATTCAAAACGAGAAGTGTCTGGCTCTTTCACAATGCCCCCGTATGAAATTACCTGGCTTTTATATCAGCTCCGCCATCTGGGTCCTATTACCTCAGCAACTGATGAGCCAACTAAAATGGTTTCATTTGTCTCTGAGAGGAATACTGCAGTTTACCCAGAAAATGTTTCTTATATGGGACCGGCTAAAAGGCACTCTTGGATCCCACACAACTACACGCACACACATATATATATATAAATATATATACAGTATATCATGGTGGTAATCCGAGGTAATAGGCTATGCTGCTTTGGTGCCTTAAATGTCTTCCAAATCCCCAATGTGGTTTTGCTACAGAGAATATGGTGTATTTATCAAAATTTGTGAATTAGCACTTGCGTATATAAATAAGCAGTTTTAAGGCTACTATTAGTGGTCCGAAGAATGCATATTCATATAAAGCAGCTGGTATATTCGAAGCAGTGGCTTGCGTCAGGGCCAAGGATGTCATCTGTTTTGAGGGGAAAGACAGTTACAAAGGAGGGTCAAAGAGCCACAGCAAGAAGCCGATACATGACAGACAGTCAGGCGGGCTTTTCCAGGGCTGACGCAAAGTCCCACAGGAACCACGTCAGTATAATGCCAATAAAATGGAATAAAATAACTGGAGAGATACACATCAAATATCTCAGCTCTGCCATCTTCGTCTGAATCGTGGACAGCGTTGATGAGTTATTTCAGGTCAAGCTGAAGGCTTTGAATTAAGTTTATAGCCACGTCAGTGTCATGGTTATACTGAAGGAAATGCAGATCTGTCAGAGTGAAATATTTAAACACTTATTGGATAGATTATCATGACCTTTTGTAGAGATTTTCAAATATCACCAGAGGGTAAAACCTAATGACTTTGGTGATCCCCTCTTTATCCCTCTGACAAGACAATACCAGCTGACGAGAATGTGCATCAGACAACCAACACTGTACCGCAGGACATAAGGCCCTGCGCCCCCCTGTCAAGATACGTTACGCTGGTGTGAACAAAAGTTCTGTTTCATTTTGATTTTCCAAATACCTGTACACTAATAGCATTGTGTTTAGTATTTACTGTGGGCCCACAACACTAAAGTGTCTGCTAAGTGCCCTAAATGTAAATTTACTAATAAGCAATTGTTGGCTTGCTAGCTAGAGGTGGACTTGCTAAATATTGCCTGCTTACATCTGCATGTTAGCATTGTCATGTGGCCATGTCACCATACTGAGTTCAGCAATGAGCTCAAAGCACTGCAGTGGCTAAACACAGCCTGACAGAGCTGCTAGCACGGCTGCAGTATCTCTTTCTCACTATTGTTTTCTCTACTATTAACAGGGAGTTGTCCTTGCCCACTTCAGACTATTTTTAATGAACCCGCCATTCAAGAATCTTCACGACATCAGCAGCTCTTATTCCTGCAGACAAAGACAGTCAGCCGGCTCCCTGCCAGCAGCACATCCTCTCAAACCACAAATCACAATGCAGGATCCCACCGCAACAGTTTTGTTTTAGCACAGCAATGGCTTACTCTGACTGACGTCAAGGTAGCAATGTGAAACTCAGACAATCAGAGGGAGAAATTACAGTCATACTAGGTTGCACATTCATCAGATATCTGCGAAGGCTTCATGTTTTTTAATGTCACACCAACACCTGATTCTGGTTTCCAGCACTCCACCCACCCCCTTTTCTCTCTCTCCCTTATTATCTTTCACACAAACACACAAACATCCCATGCACAGATGCACACCCATCCATGCATAACCGCTATGTATTGTGCTGATATGGGTGTAATGTTGTTTATTCTGGCCGTGTGACAGGGAGCCATTTATAGGCCCCACGCACGCAGGCGTCACATGACAGACCTGTGTAGTGGCAAACTCCCTGCTCTCAACACACACCACCACAACACACAATACACGCTGGCAACATGTGGTCTGAACACACATTAACAACACACAGCAAGCACTGCTACAATAGAAAACAGAAATTGAACCAGACATTTCTTTTCACAAGACTTCAATGTTTTTTGTTAAAAACAGTAGAAAGAATGTCTTGTATGACTCAATTTGTTTCAGAAGTGTTTTTCTGATATTAAATATTTCCAGAACAGCACAGAAAAGTGACGGTTAAGTGACTTTGCAGATTTGGCATGATTGTGTATTTGCTTTATAATAAGTACAGATTCTGTACAGCCCAGTGTTTACAGCAATGACACGTCATGTTATACAATTTTCATATTTAATCGGTAGTTGATAGATCGCCAGTTTCTCTTCTTTGGAGGATACGGCAGGATTAAAAACCACATATATTATTATACTTGGAGGTATATCTTCCATAACGATGGCTATTTCTCCTCAAGAAATTCTGTTGTGTTGATTTTTTTATTTGTCAGGCTATAACAATTGTCTATACACAAAGCAACACTCATATACCTTCTGTTCTGTAATTGAAATGACTGAAACCAGCAAATTGAAAAAAAAAGTTTTGCTTAAAGCTTCAAATCGCTAGAGGCCACAGATCACAAATTAGAACTGACAATATTAACACTCATGTGTTGTGACATGTGGTTTAGCTCAGCAGTCCCTATGCAGGGTTCTACTTAAAAACGGGTGTCAATAGCATCTTTTCAAATCACTTTAGCAACTAAAGCCATTGTATCTATTTTCATTTTTGGGTGAACTATACATTAATGATTTTTTTAGAATATGTTATACTATACCAAAGTACAGTATATATCCATACAGTTGATCACATAATACAGTTCTCAAAGCGTTCTTCTATTAATGGTGCAATTAAAGAATTTAAGTTCAAAACAATCAAAAAAACAAATGTGAAGAAAAAACACTTTTGAACCAACACTCCAAGTTCCAGGTCAGGGCTGCTCGCTGCACCTATTTGTTTGGAGTATATTGGAGTATACATATTGCACCTTTAAGGTAAAAAAACAAATCTCTGTGTATTTACAATATCAACATGTTTAGTGTGTTGATGTTTGAGACTGTTTAATGCAATATATGTATGTCATATTGTATGGTTTGGCTGCATGGAGCTGAAACAAGTGACACTGGGGAGTTTCATTTAATAATTGAAATATTTATCAGGTAAACCTATTTTCTCATATCTGATCCTCAGTTTCCCAGACATGTGACCCTGCCGAATACAATTTGCATATGAACAGCATTTTCTTAGAAAACAATTGCAGCTGAGGTGTGAAAAATGGATTTGTCAAATGTACACTAATAATTTTTAGCCCACATGGTTTATTAAGGTGGACGGGGGACTCTATCTCTGTGTGCCACAGCTGCTGAGGACGCTCGTCTGTCCTGCAGGTTCTGAGACTTATGCAAGATAAACCTGCTCACTCCAATGACACTAATCTGCGAGAGAGGATCACCTTCCCTCCCTGCACCCTCTCACCTCTCTGTCTCGCTCTTCACACATACATACACCTCTTCTGTGATCCACTACTCTTTGTGCTTTTACTAACTCCGATTCTTTTCCTTTTTCTACCACCGTTCCGCCTACACCGCCTACAACCACATCCAGGATCCATGAATCACTCAGCTCCAGTCAGCCATTTCAGCTCAGTATTTCCTCTCTGCTGATACTGTCCGCTGAGGTGTACTTTTATAGGAGTAGATAAATCTTCAAACATCAGCAGCAGCAGCCATCAGCTCCCTGTCAGTCCCACTGACACCTGCTGTTGACCTCTTTTTTCTCTGTGTCGATTCCAGTGTCTGGTTTCCTTGTTGTTTTCCCATAAGTAGCTGAAAACGGGTCAAGACTAAACTAATGTCACACTGAGACAAGAGTTGTCTCGCATTACCATTTGTTTGAAACCAAATCTTTTGTCACAAAATCGTTCCCAGCTTATTTGCCCTAAATCATTTGCAAAACATTTTGCAACCTGTCACCACAACAGATAGCAAAAATTACAGCACAGCACATGTCTGCAGGTTATGCGATCCAAGTTATTGTTCCCTGCTTTTAAGTAACTTAACATTTGCCTTGGAACTGTACTCAAGCTTCTTTTTATTGCGGCCTTCTTATGACCTTTTGAACATTTTAAAAGGAATGAATACTACTGTTGCTCCGATAAGTTATATTGTCAGTCATATTGATACAAAGCACAACTCTCTTAAAGCGATGGAAACTCAACGTCCGAAAAGATGTTTGCAGTGAGCATTTAGTGTGCACTGTCTTTGTAATTTCTAAGTTCTCAATTCAACTCAACTTTATATATCCCTGTAGGGGCAATTGAGTCAAAAATAGAATCACTTTAAAACTCAAGTTTTACACTTAAAAAAAAATTCTGAGTGAACAAAATATTGACATATCACCTTATAAAGATGCTAAAGTTAACTTGTGGCAAATTTCAAATGTGCATATCTAGCCTAAACAGAGGAACATTAACATTCATCCGGATTCATGTTTCTAGCCATCTGACAAATGTAGCAACATCCAATATTCATTCTCCATTTAGCATTCTTTTGGCCATCTCCTGAGAAAACCATTTGGCTCTTTAGCTGCTGAATGCTGTACTGTGTTCACCAGCTAGCTGCTAGCTTTGCTATCTTTGGTGCTGGGCAGGCAGTGACCCATGACCCAAAGACGAAACAATAAGCTAAAACAAATGCTGGTCTGGCTCACCGAATGTAGACTGTTGGTGTAGGGGTGCCATTTGCCAACTACTTCAGTTGGCATTCTCCTTCCATTCAGCATGTCAGCAGTTAAAAAAAAAATCATTATCTCTCCATGAAACAATAACCATGAGCTAGCAACCTAAATACTGAAAATGGCAAATTATCAGCTTGGTCACTAACGGTAGATCCCTAAACAAACTAGCTGCTGTTACCATTTCCTTTGCAAAGATTAAGCCATTTTAATGCCAGGGCTCGCATCCCAACATGAAAATATTCCACCATAACAAGTCCCCTCAACACTTTGTTTCAGGGACACCAGCACCCAAAGGTGCTGTTTGGTTTAGAGAGATAAAACTAAGCCACAGCATTTTGTCCACCAATAGAGTGCTGTAGCAAAGACGTATTTCTGCAGGCTGACCTTCTGACAAGGTTAGCAACACCCTGGTTCCCTCATCAAAATGCCTATGGGATTTCTAAGTTGGATTTTGGAAAATTGACAAAAAGAATAAACTCTCTTTATGATACATGTTTTGTTCAGCACAGATGAACACCACTTTTGTTATTTTTCGAAGCGTAAATTAAATTGCTGGAAGTAAAAAGCTAATGTTAGGCACTAAACAGACTGCACTGTGGTCACATTTAGAGAACGGAGTAAGGACGGACTTGTGAGTAGATGCATGTTGACAACTTATCTAGTTTCGTTTAGCCACTTGATGGCAACCAATATTTTTAATACACATAGCGCTGATTAAAATATGGGACATTTAATGATGTAGTTTATGTCATAGAACAAAATGAGTAAATATGTTAAGTTTGTGGTAAACACAGACCATACTTCAGGCCTCTAACTGAAAGCAAACTTAAAAATCTCATACTGAGACAATGGAACCAGATGTGCAAGAATGCTAACCGATTTCCAGATTTTAAGACTACAAACTACACAGCTTCATATAATGGGTGCAGCCACCAGTCTGGCTGCTTTAGGCTAGAAATATGCTTTTAAAAAGCTCTGTAGAGCTGAAGAGAAATGATTATCTGTGTGTTTGTCATTACTAATCGCACCTTTTACTGAAAAACATTATATATTTAGGGTTATCAGGACATTAGAGACATTGGTTGCAGCTGTTTGATTTCACAGCCTGGGGAAGATGGTCAAGCAGGTGAAGGCTACAGTAAGTGAACTGGACGATGAAAGAAGTGTTGATATAAGTTAATGAAGGCCAGTCATTTCAACTGGCCTGTGCTGATTTTTTATTTGACCATTTGAAGCTCATGAGAAATTCTCACCTGGAGGGAAGGCAGCAGTTATATCATAGTGAACAGGCTGAAAGTCTACTGATACCCACACATACTCATGCAGTCTGGTATGGTGCATGGCGTATTATTGTTAACACAGGGCAAATATCTCCCAGCCAGTCATTCAGACAAATACATCAGCCTGAAGAGCCTGAGAGGAATGTGATGGATCTGCTGATGAAAGTGAGTTAAACGTTTGAGCCAGGTTGTTGTTTCGAGGTGTGATGAGAGCAGGGGGCCCGGACCGATTCAGAACAACGTTGTTTGACTAAGAACAGTAGTGTGTTGTAGGTCCAGCTGTCTGTGACCTGCAGCTGACTCTTTATCTTCCTCATGGCTGTTAACATGCATGATGAATGTTTCCTTACTGTTTGTACAAACTCACCCCTCTGGAATTTGTTTACAAGCCCAGCTTGATGTGGGGGGGAGCTCTGCTCTCATGCAGTCTGCTCACTATTATCCCACACTCTTAAAAATAAAATGTTGAAATGTTCTAGTTGCTTCGATTTGGAGACAAAGCCACATTGTAAATCAAAACATGAGTTAGCTTGGCCACGGTCGCTGCTCCTCACCAGCGGACTGGACTCCAAACCGAGCCGATGCGGCAGTCAGTTCGACGAAGCCACTCTCCAAATGGTTCCCGCTTATTCCATAAAAACTTTCATCTGGAAAAAATTCCTCACAGCAACAGTGAGGGAAAAAAGGAGAGAGATCCCATGAAGCCGGCCATTCTCCAATCCTTGTGGTGGAAAAGCCATTAGAGAGCAGCTGAGGGACAAGGAACTGGGGGATGACTGACAAGTGTCTCAACCTTTACACAAAAGGTAAACAGGTTAGTTTAAAGACATTCACTGGCACATTATTGTATGAATTCACTCTGAAACTGACTTAAGACATCACCCTCTGCCAGCTAGCGGCTGCGGTGAGACTCTTTCACAACTCACTCTTTAAACTTTAAATCAAAGCTCCCTTAAATTAAAAGGGCTATTTCATTTGATGCTGCATCTCAAATTAAGGACCTGAGATTTAGGCCCCTTGGCGCCGTTGTTACATCAATCTGACTTCTTTAGAGCAAACCACAACTGAGAAGGGTTCTTCACGAGGGATTAAGTAAAATCATGCCTGAAATTGAGACAGACTAGGAGCACCAGCAGGTATGAGACAATAATAGTTAGCAGGTAAGTAGTCCCCCTCGCTGCTGGTGAAGATGATGGGCTGATGTTGCAACATCCTTTATGTTATTTTTTGTATTTTTAGGCTATATATTCATGACATCCAGCGCCTGACTGCATGGAGGTAGCACATGGGTACCATGAGAATAGTTAATTCTGGCTTTTAAACTCACCACTTGGGGGCAGTGTAACAAGTTATAATCATAGCAATGACTTGATAAAATGAAAATGAGGTGGTTTAGCAAAAGTTGCCTAGTCGGGCAGTCACAGAGCAATATTTACTCTACTTTTAGCTCTGTTTTTGGTCTCAACCAGCTCCAGGGGAACCAGGGGAAAAAAGGGAGGGCAACTAAATGCTTGACTGTGTTCCCCAGCTAGCTGCTAATTTTTTCCACAAGTTTTGTTTTTTTCTCCTTTTTGCTGAAAGAACTGAACAGAAAAGTTGAGGACCCCATGAGCAACTACACAGACATAGACTTTTGATATAAGGCTGCCATTGGCTCACTATTTCAGTCGACATTCTTCTCCCCTTCTGCTATCTGCATGATAGCATTTTCATATCGTTTCTACATGAAACAACAACAGCTACCTCCGAGCTACCAACCTAAACACTGAAAAATACAAGTTAGCCTAACCCTGGCCGTCCTAAAACCAAAACAATGAGCTGAAAGAAGCTAAAAACACCTTGTAAGAGTCACTCAATAATTCTTTGCATGTTCATCATCCTTCACATCAAACATTCAATACTAATAATATAATAATCAATGTTAAAAAATTGATTATTGCAGCTTTAAAGCGTAGAGTTGAAGAACTGAACAAAAGCAGCTCACAGTGATTCAGGGTGAGTTCATATTAAATCCAACGTGGTCCATAAAGTCTTTCTTGATTGCTTTCTAGTTTGCTCAGTGCTGTAGCCACTGATGGCTGGAAGCTACGGTATAATGTTATAATAGTGATGCAGAAAGCATTTTTAATTTTTTGTTTAATAAGAAAATGTACTCAGACAATAAAGAATCAAAGGGGTGCCTCACTCGTTTAACCTTTCAGTAGTGGGATATTCCTACATCAGGGCTCTGCTGAAGGTAAAGGTTCAGTCATTATGCGATGAGTTGAAAATATAGGTTCACATTTGTCTTGATGCAGTGCTCACGACAAAACCCACAGTTCTAATTCGGTACAAAAACACATTTGAAAGGTCAACCGAGGATAATATGGGGCTACAGATCACGTCAACCAAATTCCCTAACTTTCACTGTACATACAGGCCTGCTCGTATTGTTTTGAAGCAACCTTGAAAAATTGTGAACCTATCCTTTATGTTCAGACACTTTGAGTTTGAGCCTAACCAATAGAACTGTTTCTGCCTGTATGTGTCTGACTGCTCAGCCTCGACCTGTCAATCATTCCTCCACCGGCTCAGATTAATGAGCTGCAAATGCGCTTAAGTGAAGGGGATAATATCCTTATCATGTCTGCTATTTATAGTGTAGGTATCGTGAGTCATCTCTTATTCATTGTGTGTTTTCTTCTCCATATCCCTCTGTATCTAGGACAGTCTGTCATGTGACCGGTGTCACAGTCAGCTCTGTTGTGCGGAGTTTTATTTCAGCCTGACAACCATGAGACAGTTGGACTCTGTGGGCCTTAGCGCTGATCGTCATTGCATTGCTGTCCGTGTATGGGGGGTGGCTGTTAACGGCGAGAATTTGATGAGCAGGCAAAGATATTCATTCTACAAAAGTGTCGAAGTCTCTTTTTTGGGTGGATGCAAATCCCCTCACATTCAACAACAGCTCTTTCTGGCAGCGGCGGGCCATTTCTGGACGGGTTTCTGGCTGGGCCTGTTGGGCCCGGCAGGCCATGGCAGGGATTTGCCTCTCTGAGTGAGTGAGCGGGCAGGGAACCCATGTGAAAGCCGCTGAATGGCTAATGTCAGTGAAAAGAGACGCTCTAACTCTCCTTTGAAAAAAAAGAAATCTGAAGTTAATCGACGAGTGAGCCATTTCTCATGTTTTGGCAGTTGGACTCTGTCTGGACTCACACAGGGCTTTAAACTTGATTTACTCTCACATTAAAAAAAAAAACGAAAGAAATCACAAATCTGGTTTTCAAGATTTTTATTGATGAAAACATCTTTAACCTTTTGACCCATTGGACACATAACATAATATAGCAAAAAAGCTATTGAGAACATATCCTCTGAAGCCCAATCACAGATTCAAAAGCACTGCAGCACTGGCAGTGTGTGATACATTTATAAAAATAACAATCATAAAAAATATACATACAAGACGAGGATCTTTTTTCTTTCTTTTCCAAAGTGTGATTTGTAAAAGACTGCATGGACAGAAACGGATACTTGAGACGACGCATACGAGACAATGCAGTTACCCACAATCTCTAACCGATAGGCACGATCACTAACTGACAGGCAGACTGGAGCTAGCTAGTCAGCTGTTAGGACTTCACTGAGTATAAAAGGACAATACATTGCCTGCACAATCCAAAGGATACCATCGACATGGACAGTCACTGAGAAGAAGAAGAAGAAGCAAGAGCGAGACCGGGGTCAAGAAAGAAGCTGATGAAGTAAAAGTTGATGCTGGTCTTCTGGGCCTAACCTACCTTTTTTTCTGCTTAAAATCATTTCCCTTGTCTATCTGCCATCAGGAAAGGCTGCGGTGTCGTTATTGAGGAGTAAGTGAATTGGCAAAGCCAAAGCGTGTTATCATACATATTACACAGTTCTTTAAAAAAAAAAAAAAAAAAATGGTTTGGAATGAAGCGTAAAAACAACCATTAATGTGCATCAACGAGCAACCTCACAAACAAAACAAAAAAAAACGTAAAGTCTCCTGAGGCCGGTGTGAATGCATGCAGGTTTCTTCAGCTTCCACTCGTTTGAGCAACAATCAGGTGATTAAAAAACGGAGAGCAATGATATCAGAATATTTAGGTCCCCCTGAAAAAGTGGGGGGGAGCCGCAGCACTGTCCTTTAAGCTTCAGTCCGACCTTAACAGGGACAGTTTGTACAGTAAAGTATGGTAGCCCCGGAGAGATAAAACCCCATCACCAGCTGCACCCATCTCTCCAGGACGACTCACTCTCCCTCATGCCTTCTATTTTTTTTGTTTTTAAAAAAAGCACTAGATTTTCCTTTCTCTCCCTTTTCTTTCCCCTCCTCCCATATCAGCACCCTTTTTTTTTTTCTTTCTTTCTTTTTACCTACGTCAACAAATCGCCTCATTCAAACTTCAGGGCTGTCAGAGGAGCCACCAGAAAATGTTTGGCACGACGTCTTCTGGAGCCCTGAACAGAGCGCCTGCAGCCCCAACCCCAGCTCAGTTCAAGCTCTTCAGCAGCAGCTGAGGAATTCCCTGCCAGGGTGCTACAGCAAATAGTGTCTCATCATCTGAGGTGTCTCGGTAAATACCCTTCCACTGTAGGAGGAAGCACACACCGGCTCTGTGTTGGGGCCCCTCTCTCTCTCTCTCTCTCTCTCTCTGAATGCACCCTTTCCCCCTCTCCGTCTCTTATCTACTTTTTTATTTTATGTTTTTTTTTCTCTCTCTCAGATGAGAGAAAATGAAGCACCACTGTACGGAATATACAGTAAATTTTTGTGTGTTTGTTTAGTTCTCTGTTGCTGATGATCTAAAGATGCTTGCCCTCCTTTTCATCCTGACAAATAATCAATACCAGCATTCATTTGGAACATTTACCCCTCAGGAAAAAAAAAAAAAAAATCAAATGTGTTGGCTCCAAAATACCCTTCCTCCCAAAAAAAATGGAAATCTTGCAGCAAAATCGTCAATCACACGTTCGACTGCTGCTTGGCCGCAGAATCCGAACAGGGCTCTTTTTTTTCCATCCAAGCAAACAGCGACTGTGCATGGGTTTTTAAGTTTTTTTTCGTGTATACATTCACAAGCCTCTGGGGTGCTGTTGTCCTGTGTGTAAACAGAGCGGTGGGGCTGATTC